>VUQR01035301.1:4463-22690 GCA_015108515.1 Hemichromis elongatus | reverse complement strand
CCCCCGGCCCCTTTTTTTTTTTTTTTTTGTATTTTTTTTTTTTTTCTCTTTTTTTTTTTTTTTTTTTTTTTTTTTTTTTTTTTTTTTTTTTTTTTTTTTTTTTTTTACCATCAGTTACTTCGAGGAAGAGGTTATCAAATAATAAGCCAACTGAAATAATAAATAATGCATACAAAAATAGCCCCCAAGTTGTATCAAATAATTTTTTTCCTTTTACCCTCTCTTCCTCCAGCCAAATTAAACAACTAAGAGTGTGTGTTTAAGAGTGACATTGCTGTAGATTGTAAACAGTTAAAGTAATACTTTTGTTAAACTCCCTGAATTAAATGTCAGCACACAGTCACATATTGATTTTTTGATTTAAAATCCTCTGTGAAGGTCTACAGAGGCAAAATTACAAAGGTTGACATAATAACTGAAAAAATAAGCAGTGCATATGAAAATAACCCCCGAGTTGTATGAAATCAAAATTTTCCTTTTAACAAGTTCCTCCAGCCAAAATAAACGATTAATGCGTTTAAGAGTGACATGCCTCAGTGATGGTCTGAAAGGCTTCTGCCATGGCAACGAGCTTTAATCCATCAACACAAATGCTGAGCTGCAGGGTTTAGTTGAACACATACAGTAAACAAAAATCTTGCCAACACAGAAAGGGGAGAAGAAGAAAAAAAAACACCCTCTCCATCACTGATAATGATCCACAGCAATTTAAAAGGCCAGGAAGCAGGGAAGTTTCTCCAGCAGTAAGTGAATGAATATTCTTTAAGCGCCGGAGAGTAATTCACTAGCTGGACGAACTGCCCTCGTGGAAGACAAATGTGTGTGCATAACGCTGGGGAACATTTGCAAGCAGGAGCTTCCAAGGAAGTACCCACTCTTTATTTAATATACTCCTCACAGACGGATTGAAGCTGTGAAGCTTAGCAAAGAAGCATAGGTATTTTTTTGATTAGAATCCTGGCAAAACTAATATCTAATGATTTATCCCCACTGTCAGCTGATGGGCCAAACTTGGCTTTCTCCAGACGTATTGACATCAGCGATAACCTAAAAGATCACGTGCCCCTCGATTCAGCATTGCTCGGTAACAATATCCGGAAGGACGGGAAACAATATAATCTCAGGTCAAAACAAACTAAATTTAAAAACAGCCCAAGGCAGAAAAAAAAATGTCTTGTGACCCAATATTACCTCTTTTTTCTCTCTCAAGATTGTCAACTGCAGATAAAGAATACAGGCCTCATAAAGCCAAATTCTTCCATACACAGTAAAGTCCTTAAATTGTGTGCAGTGGACCATCGTTTCCTGCAGGGAGTCCGTGGAGATAACTCTATGCCAGTTAACAATGTCCTCAACCGGCCGGCCATCGGTTGCTGGGTGCTCCCTGTGCAGGTGAAGCCAGAGTGGTGGTGAGCAGCTGTCAGAGAGGCCTGTAATTGGAGCCCATTGCACCATTAGTCCTGCCCATTAGGCCTGTTATGATCGCTGTCTGTCTCGGCTACACTTCTACAGTCACTGTCTCCATTTGACCCAGGGCACTCCCTCTTATACAGGGACAGAGCTGAGACTTAATGACTTGTCACGTGTCCACCTGTGACTCTCCGGGCTGACGATCCAGCATGACACATTCCCCCGCGTGCTGTCTGATCTGTAATGGTCTCCATCCATACAGGGAATTGGAGTGTTCACCCAAGGCAAAAAGGAAGAAAACACCGAATGATTCTGTTCTGCTGTTTCTACACAGGCGACAGCAAGTGAAAACCCTCAGCCCAGAGAGAGGAAAAGCAATAGAAACTGGTGGTGGTGAAGGACAGTTAGTGAGATGTAAGAGCTGGGTGTGCAGTAGACATAAAATCATCAGCTGTCAGTGCAAATGATTTGCTCCGTGCAAGAAGTGCTCACGCAGCCACCATATGGATGGTATGAAGAGAAAACTTTTCTCCTCTTTGAACTTCTTCGTAGAGGAGGAAATCAATTTCAGCAATCTCAAATATCAAATAAACAAAACCAAAAAAAAAAAACATCTAGTTGCTGTTGCTGCTGTTGGATATAATCCTAAATCTGCTCAATGTGTTCTACAGCTCTTTGATTTAATGCATCTGCTAATGATCTTTCCATCCTCAACTCTGTCAAAACAAGATAATCTCAAGCATGACACCTAGAAATCTAATTGGAGCTAAAGCATGTTCCTGGAGCCAGAGGGATATCGATCTTCTCCTCATTCAGCTACTTTGTGTACTGAATGCATTCCTGCCAGGACAAACAAATGGTGAATGTGCAGGGTGTGCACCAGGGCTCCTGACTGTCCCAGCTTCCGCTGTAACGCCAGAGTTATTGTGGCAACTGCATGCTCCATTAGGGGAAAGAGCTGAGCCCACTATTGGCAGCCACCACAAAAACTGAGCATTTTAATGCAGGCTTTCAATACCTTTGGGAGAGAACGAAGGGTTACTTTATACTTGAGAAAATGGAGTCAGAGTGGTGGTTATGTTGGCAGCATGCACAGTCCCTGGAAACCACTTTATTTCGCGTGGTAGGAATGCAGATTAATATGCTCTCTTTACTTCAGAAACGGAATGGGAGTGCATTTTTAACATTGCTAAAGAAGCGAAAATGTGTTAAGACTTTGCATGTCCCATTTGTAAAGCAATTTGCATCTCTTTACAGTCATTTGAGTCTCTCTGCGGTTGTTTTGAATGTCTTTTCACCACTGTGACCTGGCCTTTTGACTACATGTAATTGTTTCTACCGAGTATCAGCTCTGAAAAGTGTTTTTATCTATCTCCCTGTGATTAATAAAGGAAAAAACAAAATGTGCTTAATAGCTTATACGCTGTGTAAAGGTTATTATTCTGCAATAACATAAAACTGCAGTTGTTCATTCAAATCCAATTTTGATTTTGTATTCATGTGCAGAATTTGAATTCCTTTTTGGTGCATCAACAATATCTTGCTAAAGAGAAGGGTGGCTGACGACTCTGAATCTGATTCGTTTTGCCAGTAAAGGTTGCTGATTGCTGTTCTGGCTGCCACTCGTCATTTCTTTAAATTTTGCTTCCAAAGAGCCAGACTTTCTTGTCATTTTAAAAATGTTCTCCAGGGTTTGTCATTCATTTTCACCTGACCATTTTCAAAGTAATGTCTTTTTTGATCTTAAGCTCCTTAACACAAATCTATGTGGTATTCGAGCATAAAAAACTCCTAACTCAACGGACGAACCGGTGTCGTGTCTACACATAACACATTCAGCAGAGAACCAGTTTTAAATTTCATCTCTAGGCGCTTTAATACCAGCAGCCTGAGATGAAAACACATCATTTGTTTCCATTTTTTCAGTTGAATCTATGAAAAATGCCAAACATAACTCAGTTTCTCAGGCATACAATAGTATTTTTCCAACAATAAGCTGATTCCCTTGGCATATCTTGGCATGGTGTGCAATGTGTCTCTAAAGAATTTGAGAAAACTGGACAAGTGCAGGACAAAAGAAGAAGGGACAGATCTAAAAACTACCTGTAGCAGCTGAACAGTATCTGAAAATTATGTCCTTAAGAAATAGAAAAATATTGAACAAAGACCTGATACATGACTGGCGAAATGCATCTGGCTCTGAACTACTCTTCACTGAAACGTCATTGGAGTAGAGTCAGTGGAAGGATTGCTGTAGTGATTTCTTAAGGAAGGAAGACAGGGAGAAAGGGAGGTGGAGGGATGCTACTTCAGACAGGAACTTGACTGAAAACTCAATGGTAACAAGTCTTATAGAGTGATGAATCCAAATTTAAAATTTCTGGTTTAAATTCTTGTCAATATATATGAAGGAGATCAGTACAGAGATACAAGACTGAGTGCCGACAGCTGTCTGTAAAATGCCTTTGAGGCGCTGTCATGGTCTGGGACTGTATTTCAGCCAGTTGTGTTTGAGATCTTGTCAAAATTGATGGAACTGCAGACAGAGAAGTAGAGTCTGTCATGGTGCTGGGCCTGTGAGCCAGTGTTTGCCTTTGAACTTTTGAGTTTTGTGAATTCATGATTGATTTTTGTTTGTGGAAATGGCTTATTAGTTCGCTGCTGCATCCCCTTCCTGTCCCCTTTGTCTTCTGTGTTTATCCCTGTGTCCCCCGTCTACACGTCAAGTTAAGCATGGTTTCTTGTTCAGTCATGTCTCCCTGTTTTTGCTCCCCCTTTTCTGTTTCCCCAGTCAGTCACGTTTCTGTGTTGTTCTGTGTACCTTTCTGTCCCTGTCAAGTTTGCATGTCTCAGTCTCTACCTCAGTGTTTGTTGCCTGTATTACGCTGATAGTCCCTCGTTTCGTTTTATCTTCCCTTGTCTTCTTTCATGTGATTAGTGTCAGCTGTGCTCCCACCTTTTTCCTCTTTCTCTTGTTACCTGACTGTGTATATATTGCCTTTGTCTCTCTTGGTCTTTTGTCACGTGGTCCCTTAAGCTGTGTGCACTTTCCGCTCCTGTGTTTTCTACTTCCTAGCTTCTTCCTTCCACCAGTTTTATATTTTGTAATAAGTATCAGTGATAAAGCTGCCTCTCTGAGTTCATCTCCAGTCTCAGGAGTCCTGTACTTGGGTCCACAACACACAGATTTTGATGCAGCATCTGGAAAAAGTCAGAGTGGCAACAGCTTCATTTTTCAGCACAACAATAATCCCCAAAACAGTGCCAATGCAGTAAATGCAAACCTGGATAGAAACACACACACAGTGGACACTATCAGTGCTGGACTGGTATCCCCAGAGCCCGGAGCTCAACATTAATGAAGCAGTGTGGGAACATCTTGACAGAAAAGAGAACAAAGGCAACCAAAATCTGAAGAAGAGCTTGAATGTCCTTCACGAAGTCTGGAGAACTATTCCTCATGACTGCTTAAAGAATTTACTAAGAGAGCTCAGACCGTGTTGAAGAATAAAGGAGGTCATACCAAAGATTTACCTTCAAGCTCATTCGAATTATTCAAACTCTGATTTTGTCTTATATGCTGTATTTCCAAGTGTGGTTTTATGTTTCAAGAAATCTTTGCACCTACTTGCTGCTACCATCTTAAATATCTTTATGTCCTCATGCAGGGCCACATTCCTCTTTCTCCCTTTGATTTAGACTTCCATATTCACTCAACGATAAAACTATGAAGCAGTAAAATTACATTCAAGTGCTTCTCTCTGAAAACCTATTCATCCTTTTGTTTTGGTTGTTACTGTTACAACTTCCAACTAATCAGAATCCAAAAATTTAAATGGCCCTTGTCTAAGCACGCCCAGAGCTACTGGTACACAGCTGCTGCGTAAACATCTGTTGTAATGCATCTATGTGCAGATGCTAAATTGCAACAACTTTTCAGTCCTTACATTTAAGGAAACAAAAGAGAAAAATATTATATATTTTCCTTTTGGGTTTTTTTCAGTTTTGCACTTCCCAAATATGCTGATCGCTCTTCATATGTACTTAATCATCCTAAGAAGTGTTTTCATCAATTTCAAGGTCTCAAAGTCCCACTAACAGAAAAGTGCCCATTTTTCCTGTGAATAAAAAAAAATTCTGTCAATCTTTTCTTATTAATGTTTAATGGATCGTTCTGGGAAAGTACATTTAAAGACACTTCACTTGAACTCCCTCTAAATCAGATTATTAACTTCACTGAAGCATCTGACAGGTGCAAAGCTCTTAAGATGTGACAGTGTGTCTGAAGTGCAGGAGGTTTGACAAAGCTTGTGCAAATCATTGAGTGCTACCTGCCAAAACTTAAGCTCTAAAGGAGCCGTTGCACTGACGATGGGTATCGGCATTTTCCATCGCAGAGGAAACAAGCCCCACGAGAGGCGGCCTACACAGCGACTGATCCCAGCAGCGTGGTCAGTCGTGACATGTCCAGTTTGATGGCATCAAATAGCTGTTGTCGGTTCCAGTGAGGATTCACAGCTTTGGAAATATGTCTCCAGTGTCACCTGAGGCACTAATTAAGCACTCCTCACTCCAAATACAAATATGCAGACCACATTCACACCTGCTATTACAGCACAAACACTCCAACGCACACACAGAGACGTAAAGCCACTTTTATATACACAATTCATCGTCCTCCCCTGCCATGAAATGGCTGCAGGCACCTCTCCAGCATTATTCATGGGAGTTGATGGGTCTGGACTGGCACCTGCTCAGACCTCCTCTGGACCATTGTCCTGGCAGGCAGTCGCTTTGCTTCTTGTCCCAGTTGACCTCTTCATTTCATGTAGAGACTGTCATTAAGGAAATCATTGCATCCAGATCCCAGATGGCATGTTAGGATTGCTGGCAAGCCTGCTGATTATGGAGCAGCCCCCTGGAAGGTCTCAATCTTTCTGTATGAGCTGGATATATAACATGTTCTCGCAGCTTCATATGTTTGAAAGATTTCAGATTTCAGATCTTTGATAAACCTTTCTTTAAACCTTTCTTCTTCTTCTTGTTTTTTTTTTTTAACAACAAGTAACGGTCTGTCATTGTTTGTGGCCATGTCTAGGCTGTCATTATTTATCTGAAAACAAACACAGAACAGAAAGTGGTTTTAAATGCTCCACCCCAAGTGAAATCTGATTTGAGTGAATCCTGACAACAGCCCAAAGCAATGCTGCTGTTTATTATTCCTCAATACGAGGGAAATACAAAGCAGTCAGTCTAAATAAACTCAATCGGATCAACTAAGAA
Organism: Hemichromis elongatus; assembly: GCA_015108515.1. Lineage (NCBI taxonomy): Eukaryota > Metazoa > Chordata > Actinopteri > Cichliformes > Cichlidae > Hemichromis > Hemichromis elongatus. The sequence continues at coordinate 15,997 of VUQR01035301.1, read as the reverse complement.
TAAGTCAAAGTTAGTAAAAAGTAAGAAACAAGGGTGTGTTCAGCTTTTTTTTGATTCTATAAATCTTGATCTTGTCTTGTAAAACAGGTGTGAATTTGTCTCTATATTATTATATTGTCTTTATTCTCTTTACTTATGATATAAAGCACCTTGAGGTGACTGTTGTTGTGATTTGTCACTTTATTAATACAACTTTATTTAATTTAAAAGTTACATTCCTTTCATTGGTTTTATGTAACACCACATTTTCACCCGGCACCTTTGTCACACAGAAATAGCAGCGCTAATTTTTTTCAGAGCTCAACGGGAGATTACTGCAGTCCTTGTCTCCTCAATATACGTGTACTGATGTGTCACTCTCACTTGTTATTCATTAATTTTTCTTCCAGCAGTAGATTTGCTTCCTCTCTAATCTTTCTCGTGAAAAGTTCCACAGAATTTATATCTTTGCCACTTTTTCCTCTTAGGATCAAATGAACATGAAAATAATCAGTTCCAATTGATACTGGGGCAGTTTTACCCACAGCACAGCTGAACACTGAACATAGTGGTGAGGAAAAGGAAGAAATATCAAAGATGGAGGCCACAATGACATAGCCAATGCATTTGATTTTCAAAGAGATGCAGATATCAGCATTTTGAGATCGCTTGACCAGGCCTGGCCTTTCCACTCTGTTACCTTTCATCTCAAGAGCTGTTCTCAGGAAAGAAATGAAGGAAAGCTTCTCAATATTTAAATGCATCCAGACCTAACAAGTTCATGCTTTTATTCAGATTCGATATAAATATTGAAGACCCTGCTTCATAAGCACCAAACACTGGTCTGAAAAAGGCCTAATGGACCATGTTGCCATTGTGAGCCATCCGCTGAAGGATGAAGAGTCCTCTTCACTGAATTGGTCGACATGGATTTATTTTAACATTCATCTCAATTAAAATCGATCATTTTCAAACAGTGATATTGTAAAATGGCATGATAAATATGTCTTTTGGGTAAATGCATCATCTTAAGTAGAACTCTGTTGTTCGATCAGCATGTTAGAGGTTGAAAATGAGAATAAATGGGCCACACATGCAATCCCAATCTAGGTAGAAACTGCACAATGTGATACTAAATGATTACAGCATCTCTCTGTGAGAACCTAGTGTGCTTTCCATTTAACTGTAAAATCCTGTTTCCCCTCATACATGAGGGCATGTTATCTGTTTCATGTTATAAAGGAAAGCATGTTGAATGCACAGGTTAGCCTCAACAGTGATCATCAGTTACTCTAAGACATCTAAGACAACTGAGGAACTGCAGTTCCTCTCACAGCCACTTGAGGCTTGCTCCAAAAAGCAGTCAGTAGTACACATTAACATGTCTAGATTTCTGAAAAACTGATCTTCAAAGGTACGGTGTGTAAAAATTCACCACTTACTGTCAGTAGATTCTGCAGTCTGTTTCTTAGTTTTCTTAGTTCAATGATTCATATTGAGCAAACACCTCGGGCTGCCGTTCATTTGTAGCGAGTGTAGGCTGTCAGTCCGCTGTTTGACTCCGTTGTCAATGAGTTGAGTGTCCACATTTATTTAGTCTGGAGTAGGCTGTAAAACTTTGTAAAAGGAATCTGATACAAGTCGATGAGTTAGTGAACATCACTTCTGTCCAATGACAGGAAAACTGAGATGACTTGTTGAGGTGAGGAGGAAGAGCATGAGGTAGAGATGAGGGAGGAGAGAGAGCAGTGGTGGACCAGAAGAAAGGCATAATAAGAGAGATGATGATTAAAATATGTGTACAAATAATAAATGGACATACCATGTATATGGCTCGTCTTAAGCCACTGTAATGAACCACGGCAGACCCGACGACATTTCCACGTTAAACATTCTTTATTATCATTCATACACACACGGTTGCTGTTAACACCAGTGAGCTGCAGCTCTCCCGCTGCCTGCTCCACATACATCTCACAACAACAACCACCCACAGGACCCAGTGCAAATAATAAAGGCGGCGGGCATGATTGCGGATGGCGTGCAGGTGCATCCGCCCTCCCCGCACGCCACTGCAAGCCACCCCCGCCACAGCCACTTATATAAAAAATCATTTACTGTACCATAAATAGTTGATTTCTTCTGTCATAATAACTTCTTTTTTTTTATAGCTCTTCCATTTTGATTTTTTTCATGTTAAAAGCTGTTTTGTTATGTGTGAGGACTTTTAGAACATTCCCACATAGCAGATGTGGATTGGCCCAGATTTGGTGTCAAGCCGGCACTGCTGGCTGACTTCTGGCGTGGTAGGTGGTATGTCATCCAGATATGGGCCATGCCTGGCGTAGATGGCATTGTTTATGTGATGGCATGCCACATCTGGTCTGATTGTGGTTTGGTTTATGTGGCCGAGGCTCATAGAAAACAGGTCTGGCCTGGATCCAGCATCAAGCTGGCACTTCTGAATGACTGGTGTCATGGCAGAGTGTCTGTCAACCAGATGTGGTCTGGCCAGGTCTGGCAATGATAGCACTATTTATGTTCCTATTTTCCTGTTTTAGTTAGAAGACCCAAATGCCATGTTGTAATACTATACTGCTATGGTAGCCAATGTTTCAAATGCAGGTTTGACAGGTTTGTGGGAGTACACTTTATCCAAAACCTAGTAAGGGTTCACTCATGTTTACCACTGGGCGGCTGTAGCTCAGGAGGTAGAGCAGGTCATCTACTGATTGGAAGGTTAGTAGTTTGATCCCTGGCTCCTCCAGTCTGCATGTCAAGAGTGTGAACGTGTATGAATGTGTTTAGGAAGCGCTCAATTTAGAGAAAGTGGGTGAATGTGGCATGATGTGTAGAGAACTTTGAGTAACCCAGGAGAGTAGAAGAGCACTATATATGAATCAGTACATTCACTGTCTGAACAGAGGTTCTTTATGTTATTTTGGCACATGTTGTCATTACATGGCTTGATCAAGGTACACATTAGGCTGTCATCTGAGGCCAGAGCTGAAACTTTTCTGGGCCAGCACAGGGCCAGCAGTGTGTCTGCACTTGCCTTGTGCTGGTCCATGTGTGGGCCACCTCTGGCAAACCAGATCTGGGCCACCAAGGGGCCGTCATTCTTTGTGCTATGTGTGCCATGGTGTAAGTACATTGTCCGGGCCATACCAATTTTGCTATGTGGGTTGTTATTGTGATTATCTTACAAATAATAGGGTTTATGGTGTATATGTTAGCAATAAACAGCAGCCATCTGAGTTTATGGAAAGCACTGTTGCAGTCTACCGAGTCCATACATAGATTCTATGGGGCGATTGTGGCTCATAGAGTTGGCAGTTCGTCTTGTAATCAGAAGGCTCCGACAGTCTCGGTCGTTGTGTCCTTGGGCAAGACACTTCACCCGTTGCCTACTGATGGTGGTCAGAGGGACCGATGGCGCCAGTGTCCGGCAGCCTCACCGGCCGCCCCAGGGCAGCTGTGGCTACAGTGTAGCTTGCCATCACCAGTGTGGGAATGTGTGTGTGGATGGGTGGATGACTGTAATGTAAAGCGCTTTGGGGTCCTTAGGGACTAGTAAAGCGCTATATAAATACAGGCCATTTACCATTCCCCTGATTTCACATGGTGTTTTCTGCAAAAACCCCCCCAAAAAACCAAAAAACTTCAAGATTTAATGATCCTTGATTAAATGAATTGAAAAAACACAGAAAATTCAAATATAAGCAGATGCTAAAGTATGTTGAAGCAAATCCATTGACAGAGTGTGTACAGGGAACAGTGGGTCGTCTGATTTTACTTATCTCAGCGTGTTTGATTCAAAACTCAAAACTGAAAGCTAACAGACAAGTACATGCATTCAAGGTGGCTGGATCCTCTTACTTTTCCCTTAGATTAGCATTTAGTTATATTTTCATCTCTTTCATCTCCTTTTAACTAAACACATCTTCTTAGCTCCCGTGAAGCTTTTTGCATAACTGGGAGCTTGTTTATCAGTGGAATTTCATGCAGAGCTGCAGCGGTAATCTAAAAGCCACATTTGCAAAACATATTTTGTCATCTCAGTGACACCCATTTGCTGTCTAAGTGCTGCAACATGATTCATTTTGTGGTATTTGTGGTACAAAAAGGAAAAAATATGCAAATGAGAATTTGCTTCTTGCAGAACTACAACATTTCAATAAGTAACTGACTACGCTAAACACGTTAAGATTGCTTGAGTATAAAATCGGGGCCCAGTCTGTGATCCAGTTACAAATGGGATGTTATGTATGAATCACTGCAATTATTCTGTATTGCCTGCACAGTCAGTGCTACTCTGCATGTAACAACATACATAGCTAAAAGTCAAATCAAGACACGCTTATGAAGGAAGCTTTTAAACACAAATTTATGCGCTATTTAGTTTCTTGCTCTGGTCAGTTAACTACACAACCAGGCCCAACAAAGAGAAACCTGTTTGCTTTTCCATCTGTTAACTTCATCTTCAGCAAGTTTAGTGCAACAGGCATTTCTCCTTGAACAAAAAAAAAAGAAAGCCCAATTGTGAACAAGGTAAATAGTACAAGGCAGCAGCAGTTTGGTTTACCTGGAAGAGGGCCACCTGAGAGACAAAACTACATGGTAATTTCATTCAGCACATGCTGTTGATAAAGGCCTTATGCTCCTCTCTGCTGCTATGATTTCATTTAGACACATAATGCTGAACATTAATATCAATACATACACTATTGATTTTTCCTCTCTGCTTGCTTTGAAAGAGGGGGAGTTTTAGAGCACAGAAAGGGGGATTCAATTGCACTGAATTTAATTTGGTGGTTTCATGTCAGCGTAGATATCCTGAAATTCAGACTTGTCTGAAGCCCTGCTCAATATCCTTGCCTGACCCCATCCTCTGGTTTCTTCTCCTCAGAGAGAGCTGCATTAGTGTGAAGGAAGGAGAGAAGCTCTGATCTCTCTCCTTCCTCCGTCTCTTACAAATTCTCAGCTACCCTTACCCACAGAACCACAGCGGGTCTCAGAAGGGTCAGCGTTTCAGTATATCCATAGAAAGAAAAGGCCAAGCACGTGGGTGTTCAATGGAAATGCAAAAACCCGGAGTTTCCTTTGGGTTTAACAATGAGCATGTTGAGCAAATGTCAAAGGTGGTTTGTGTGATTGTTTTGGTAATCAAATTTTCTTCCTTTGCTTGAAGATCAGAGTTTCTTGCCCGAGGAGGTTTACAGTATATAGGATTATAAAGAGAACTGGGTGGTGGTTGGCGGGCCGGATACTCGCGATTGACGTTGAGGGTATTGCTGACACCTCATTCATCAGGGAGCAAACTGAATCCCGATATATGCCTCCGAATGTGCATTCTGTTAATTGGCCACAATTATAATTAATGGACACACTCAACAAAGAATATTAAAGAACAGATGTTTACTCAACCTAAGTCAATAGTCACAGAAACCTTCAATTATGCCCCCTCCCCCCCACTGGGAACAAAGATGCACCATTAATCTGAGCCAATTGACAGTAGATTGAATTGATTACCATATTATAAGGAAGCTTGGTTATTATTGCCATAACTCACTGCCGATTAGCAATCTTTTGCAAAGCAGAAAGAGACAGAGTAAACATGATCAAGATCTAATCACATGACCAGCCCATATTCATCTTGTATACTTGATTAAGTCAGATGTACAGAGAAATCCAGGCAGAGAAGAGAGTGGGTATCAATTTCACGATATGAAAATAATTTCCATAGACACCCCCTGGGTGGTGAGAGGCTACTGCGCAGCAACCTGATTGGATACCATTAATCATGACAAAGCAGTCTATTGTTGCAGCAGAGCATGACTTCAACATTTATGCGCAAACAAAACCCCACAGCCAAGTGTTTATCAAGTGCTGACTTCACAGGCGCCTCTGAAAAACAACATTTCTCTCCCGCACAGTGAAAAAATGTAAAATTGCGAGAAAGAGGCAGATTCTTATAATTCCTCCGAACAGACGAGGAGATTTTCCTGTTTACAGATATAGCAGCGGTATGAGTTCAGACAGCGAACATATGGAGAATGTTCCTTGATTTGCGCTTCTGACTCGCTTGAATTGAGATGTTCCCCCTTTGTGCTCTGCCTGCATGATGAGGGCTAGCATGTGAACCGTCGTCCTGTAAAACTGTGTTGGATGCATTCTTCTGACAGCTCTCTCGCTTTACTTTGCACCCGTACCTCCCTCTGTAGCCCTCCATTTCACACCACAGAGGTCAGGGATTCTGTGTGTAGGTGTGTGTGTGTGCGTGCGCGTTTGTGCATCTGTGTGTGCATGCATGTGTGGAGTACTGTGAAAGGAGAAGAGAAAAAAAAAGCTGAAGCGTGTATGGGGAGAGGCTGTCTACCGTCTCAGCTCCTGATGTTTGTCAGGCCTGTGGTGTTAAAGAAGTCCGACGGTATGTCCCCTACCTCACCTTGCTGCAAAACAGGGCCTGATATCAGCTTTCATCCGTGCTACAAGTGTGTGACGGGTGCACATGCTTTATGTAACAAGTTTGGGTTGTCCCCCTCCCTCCATGTGTTTCTATGTAGATGTACGGTGTGTAGCTGCTCTATCTCACACTCTGTTTTCCTCAGCTATTCAATATTTATCTTCTGTATGTGGCGAAGGTTAGCTTGAGGATGACTTGAGGATTAATGCTATCCTCAAACAGAATATAACATGTCAGGTTTTCAACATTTCTCTTCCCCCCCCCGGTGACCAAGGATGGTTGTTATAAAGGGGAGTGATGGGGTGGAGTGGAGTCATGCTGTTGCAGTTTGAGGCTGCTTTTTTGTATTTTTCTGCACACGATGTATGTAATATAGCAGCAGGAGAAATAATAACACCCTTTGGTTTGTTTTTAAAGTTAGAAATGATTGAAATCACTTTGAAATCATGATGTAGCTTATACATAAATATGAAAACGTAGTAGCTAGTATAATTACTACTGTTGACATGTAAGCTTGAGGTACATCTTGTCCTCGTCATTTTCAGACCTGAAATAATTATGTGGGAAATAGATAAAGAGAAAAATTAAATGCTAATAGTTTATATTACATGAATTTCTCCCCCATGTTTTCTAGTCTTTGAAATGCAAGAACATGTTGTTAGGATGGCAAAATATGCTGATTTTTTTCATTGTTTTTCCAACATTTTTTTTAGACCAGAAAATTAATTAGTCTACAAAGTGCTCAGCACATCACTGAAAGGAATATTTAGTGGTGGCTCAGGTTGTTGCTGGTATAACACACAGCTTTTCATTCTTTGAAATATGAAGCAAAATACAGAAAGTCTTCCAAATTCACTACTATTTATGGAATCTCTTACGTTACATGCACAAAAAAATCCTACAAAAATCCAGAGCATTAGATCAGGTAGGACAGCATACACAGATCAAGCTATCGCAATACAAACCCGGATGTGCTTTTGTCCTTCTTGTGTACGGGATTAGCAAAGCTCACGCAAAATTTGGTTTTAAGTCGCTTTAGCCACCCATGGTACCTGATTCATTTGGAAGCCATTTTTTTTCCCACCTCCACCCCTGTTCCTGCTTTTCATGCTGCGTCTGACTTAATCAGTGTCACATCTGTTATCACTGATGCTGGTTTTGTTTTATATTGGGGGTCCTGCTGCTGCTCTCCCAGCCTCAGGTTTTCAAGATACAGTATCCCCAGCACAGAACTGTTGCAGATAAAAATAACACTCCTTTTTTAACCATAGTAGTCCGGACCGAGACACTAGTTTGTGCATACATAACTTCATTTCGTTGGTGGTGGTCTGGTGATCACCCGCTAGAGGTCATACATGTTTTTTTTTTGCCATTGTATTTCTGTGTAGAACAAAAAAGGACTGTAAAGCCAGTAAAACCTTCACAGCCCTCCCCCTTCCCCCTCCGCCCTCATCTTCACGTTTGAGCCCCATGCCTGCTTGTCCCAACGCAGGCTGCTGCCTGACAGGCAGCAAACTTGGTTTGACAGGTGGCCAGGCAGTGTCACAGGCTCACTGCAGAGAACAGTGCCTGTCTCCACTCATTTCCTCCTTTCTGCTCCCCTGACCTGAACCCCACTGCTTCATACCTCAGCTTACCCCACCCACCTTCCTGCTGGGCAAACATAATGCCAGAAACGGAGGCTTGCTTTTTGCAGACAAGCTTTTTACACTAATGCTTCTCTGTCAGCTCTGTGGTTTTGTTTTAATGTATGTGTTTGTGCTAAAGGTAAGACAAAAAAAAATTGAATTATGGAATAATAAAAGGTGGAAGGAAGTCTCTCAAGGTGTCGAGATAAAAAGATACAGGCACTGTTTGAAAGGACCGTGAAAATGTGCCCTCGGTGCCTTTTGCGGAGCTTCGTTGAGAAATATTTGAGTTTATTTGCTTGTTTGTGAAAGTGGTTTTGTGATATTATTCACGAAATGCTCACATTCATCAAAAATGCAAATCTCATTGTAAAAGGTTAAAAAAACAAACAAACCAACAACTCCTCATTACAGCAGAATCATTATGAATGAGATCAAGCTTTGTTACAGAGCAGATCCCACGAGTTCTGCCGGTTCCATTTTCATTTGCTGTGATCTCTCCCAGCAGGAAAGGGTCTTCGTACGCAGGCGCTGTGGTTTATCTAAAAGGAAACCGCTAGTCAAATGAAAACATACACGCCCTGAGTTGATCCACTGCACTGTATCTCAGCATTCATCCATTCAAAGCTGCCTTTTCACTCTGATACGTTCCTCTGTGTCTCTTTTGTCTCTCCCTGCAGAATGAGACGCTTTCCTCGGCCTCAGCTGTAATTGATTTTTATGTAAATTGAGATCGGTCAGGAGATCAGCAGATTAACTCCGCGTGGTTTTTCCTCATTTCCTCACAAACACACTGATGCAGGTGTAAAAACGCACTTATGCGGACGCCACTGTCTCCCACATACACGCAGGCACACACGGTCACATTTACCCGAGCACGATTAGACCGTTGCCATGGAAGTCTTCCTAATGAGGACTGAGATGACAGTTGAAATTCAGACATTATAATGCATCACAGTGGAGGTCCCAGGAAATTGTTCCATCTCAAGAGAGGGGGGGGGGGAAATCCGGTTAGCTCCTCTGTGTCCGACAGAGACAGTTAAATGGCCTTAAATCAGCCTTAATTTGATGTTTGATCTTCCTCACCCCTAAAGCATAATGGCCTTGAATATGTGATCCTGTCCATTCAGGGCAGGATGAAAGCATCTTGATGGCTCTGTCTGCACAAAGGTGTACGGTTAGCAGGAACATTCACCATTCACATGGCAATGAACAAAATGGATGTGGTGCTGCAGTGAGCTCCTCGGAGGAAAAGAGACGCCCCCCCCCTCCCCCAAGGCACTTTTCAGATATGCGTGTTTTGAAAGCACCTTTTCACAATATTCCTATATTTCTGAAAGATAAAATTATGCCCTTTAATGTTCAGCTCAACCCCCTCCTCCCACACAGCGTCCAACACAGCGCCATTATTTCAGCACGTTCTGCAAAAGAGGAAATGTCAGCACGAAGACATGCAGAATTTTGTAATGCTGTAGAGTTATTTTCATTGCATTCCTACATACATACTCAAGGGAAGGCAGGGTCACCCTGCTAATGGAAGAACTCATCAGTATGTGCTGGGGTAATTAGCCGAATTAGCCAATCCTCTCATCTCTGAGGTGACCCTGGTGTTGGGGTGAGCGTTTGATGTGCAGCGAATCTCTGCAGTAATTACTGACTTCCAGCGGGGCCGTACCTGTTGGCCTTGTTGGCTTTGTTTATTCCATAATGTTTGCACCAAATGAGTTTGAACGCTTTTTAGATCAAGGCAGATGTCATGACATTCTGATGCATTAAACCGTATTAATGCTTTGACAGATAAATTAATGGCATTTTATTTCAGTCCTCGATCTTCTGGGACTTAGAAACTTAGATAAATAAAAAACAAAATACAGTTGTCGTAGCAACAGCTAGCCTGCACATGTAGGCTTGTGTTAATGCCACATAAACACAAAGCAATACGTTTATAGTAATTTATTTATGCACTTTTTGCACTCGTTCCTGTCTGTGTGTCTGTGACATTTGTGTAAGAAATCAAATCAGTCTGCATTTTTTGTTTACACACTTCTTTTTATGAAAGTGGTTTGAATAGCGATTCTTTCTCTCTTTTGTCTTTATCCTGAGGCCAGTATATGGTATATGAAAAATGACCCTTTTGTCCATTACTTTGCTCTAATTCAACCATTTCCATCCATTGTTGCTTACACATATCGCACTGCCTCCTTTCTCCCAATCTCGCCAAGAGAATATTTAACCTTGGCGAAACTCTGGGAGCAGATGGTGGGCCCTTATGTGTGTCCGGCATCATCCTCGGCTAATGAAGTGATGTCTCAATAAACACCTGACAGTGGGTCAAACCAGCTTGGACATGAAGGCTGCCAGTTGACTAAGCAGGGAAACACTCCCAGTTCCTTATTGTATCCACATTATGTTGCCAGCACATGAAACAATCTTCCCAAATCAGAACAGCCATGCCCACTGCCGCACCTGCAGCCTTACATGCTGACAACAAGCAGAGTGTGTGCTGTGCATTCACAATTTTAGACACATTCAACAAATAGATAAAGACGCTATGCTTAAATAAAAACTGTAATTAAGAAAAAAAAAACCACTCTTGGGCTAAATGGATAACATTGTTTTGATTTTGGCACAAGATTAGATTTGAAAACGTGTGGATCATCACAAATTGTTGACTATATGCCAGGAAGACTTAAGGACGTTCAGAAGGCAAAAGGGGTTCAAGCCAGGACCAGAAAGTTGTACCTAACAAAGTGGCCAACACAGCAAGGATTCTCTGTTCTTGGCCAGAAAAAAAATTGCTGATTTTGCTCTGCTTCCAAAGAAAATTCATATTGGCATATTTTGGATAAAAAACCAAGAGAAAGCTGCGCTTTCTAAAAAAAGTTGATTTGAATTTGGTGTATGGTGTCACGCCTGGTGAAAATAACATTGACACTGGATGAAAACGTGTTTTTTCCTCATACTGGATTATTTAATATCTGTGAGCCCACTCATGTGACTTTTTTGGTGAATATTGTGTCCCTGAGAAGTTGTAATTAAAGTTCCCCACCTGCAAAATTGTGATTTTAACAGACTTTTAAATCTGCTGTCAGAGATCAGATGTCCAAACGTTTTGGGGATTTAACACGAGCTTCACTGCTGGGAATCCTTAATCACAGAGTCATAGTATCAAATAGCTAATGATGCTATGCTTAAATAAAAACTGTAATTAAAAAATTACTGGGTTTTTTACCCCCCAAAAAAGTAGTTTTTCTACATAATGGAATTTCAGAATAGCCCATCAAAAAAACATTTATCTATTTATTGGTGTAGTGACCATTTACAGAGATGTAAGTAATTAGTGCCTCTTTTTTTTTTTTTTTTTAGTTTTTTGTTTTTTTTTTTTTTTTTTTTTTTTTTATCTTTTTTTTCTTTGTGGTTTTTTTTTTTTTTTTATTTTAAAAAAAAAATTAAAAATAATG
>VUQR01035300.1:0-21375 GCA_015108515.1 Hemichromis elongatus | reverse complement strand
CATTGGCATTTCTTACAATACTCTGACAATACGATATCTAGAGTAAAACTGAGATGCAATAATTATACTTCACATTAGTAGCATGTATGTACAGAATGAAGATAAGCTACTTGGGACAATGGCATCAATTATAGCAAACAGTGTATGCATGTTGGTTACTTATTGTAGGAACAGATGCTTACCCTCATACTGTGGATGTACCCGAGGTGCATAAGATCCAAATTTAATCAGAACAGGAATGTCAAATCCCTGTCGCATCCATTCAACTACATGCTGGGATGCAGAGGACACAACTGCTGGGTCTGGTGACGGAAGTCTGCACTCCAGCTCCACGGAGCTCCCAGCCTTTGCTTGCACCTCAGAGGTCAAACCTTCAGTGGTTACTGTTGGGTTTATTGTAAGCAAAAATCACACAATGTGCTTCAGTTAGTTCACAGAGCAGAGGGTAACAGTGAGCGAATGGAGAAAGTACACTGGAATGCAAAATGACATTTGAAAAAACTATGGAGATACTTACGAAATTGGCAAATAACCGCCGCCACAGTGAAAGTCTGCAAATAAGATCTTGCCGACCCCATATCTGTCACTCATACAACCTGCAGCATGTTCAATCTGTAGGCAAAAGAGACACAATTGTCACAATCACATTACTTCCTTGGCTGCACACAAGAAGACAGCCATCTGTGACAGATTTCCAAACTAAAAAGTCTATAGCAGAGCTGCCACTTCTGTCATAATTTTACAGACACGAGGAAAGGAGCATTCAGATTTTTATACAGCTTTCCAATAACTGGAATTCATCCCATATCATTACACAAATGGGCAGAGCGGCCTCTGTAGCCAGAAAGCTCCCCGGCCTTATATCGTTTTCTGAAAGTAAATGTCATAAATGTCAAATAAATCTTTTGCGAGTCACGTGCAAAGTGACATCTAAGTGTTTTATTTAGAGCACATCAATGAAGACATTTGGCTGAAGCAGCCAGGAGACTCAGCACTCAAGGACAGAGATGAGCTGAGCTGATGGAGCACAGGCTACAGTTAAGCATTACGGAGTGCAACTTAATGCCAAAAGGCAGCAGCTGATTCAATCCAGTCAGAGTAATCCCTGCTCAGATGTGATCAAATATGTACACAAGAGTGAGGAAATCAAGATGATGGGTCATTTTCAGGTCAGTTCACTTTTAAACCCCCATCATGGAAGCGTTTCAATGAAAACTCTGCCTAAATTATTCAACAGCACACTACTGACTAGACTAGGGAGTTGGAACTGACCCAATTCAGATCTAAGATTCAGGTTAAAATCTCCAATCAATTGGAACCGTTTGCTGCCAAGCTTTTCATTTGCGTCAATTTCCTTTGTTGCAGATTGCAAAACAATGACATCAACTGATGAAAGACAAAGCTCTGAACTACTGTGTCACGTCCAAGCCTTTTCTCTACTCTGCTTCTACGCACAGGGTCGCCAACTGACCTCGTTTCCTTCCCATGTACTCTCTCTTGGGTTGCAGTATGCTTCAGGTGATCATCCATCACATTGTGAAGCTCCATCTTATCATTTCAGTTCTGCAGCATTTAGCTGAATCTGAGCAGAGAGCACAGCCCTATACACGTTGGAATTCATCCTTATACTTCATCCATAAACACCAGCGATCTGAGGCCATCGGCAGTCATCCATGCCACTGTGTTGTTTCCAGCATATTTGAGAAATGATGCGGCATGCTTCAGATCATGAGCTGTTTCTCTCCTTCATCATACTTTTTTCTCTTCTTATAATCGTCTGTTATTGATGGAATGTTTTGGGAATGATGCCCTTCCTGTTTTTGAGTGTGGACAGTAGTTTGGACCTTCTTGCAAACCATCGTTTATCTTAATGGTAAACTTTGACAGTGATACACCTACATTCTTTAGAGTGGTCTTGACTCTGCCTGATGTTGTGAAAGGGTTTTGCCCAACCAAAGACAGAACGCTGCCAGCGCCATCTTCAGTTGTATTTTCTGGTCTGGCCTTTTGTTGTTGCCGAGCCCGTCAGTGAACAGTACCAGAATGTTGAGTTGGCCACCCTTAAAGTTGTTGCTATTTCTTTGATAGATCTTTTTTGGTTCTTCAGCCTAATGATGACCTCCTTCGCTTGCATCCAAATCTCTTTGGATCGTACACTGAGAGTCTTAATAAAACCCCAAAAACAAAAAGTTCAACACCTCGGAATGAACTTCAGATATTTATCTGCTTTATTCATTATCCAATGCTTTTGTTAAACCCCTTCAATCAAAACCAAAAACTTTGCACTTCAAGCACATCTTGATTACTTGGTTGTGGTGTACAGAGAGAAAACTACAAAAATTATAACTCCAGTAACTGGCTAAATTTAAACTCTTGTCCTTTTACCTGTTCATTCTATAAAGTAATTTGTCCTTTCTCTCATAAGGTTACACAGTTGATATATAAAATAGCATGAAATGGAAATCCAAATAAACCTTAAACCTGTTCTTTCTTGAAATTCTTGACTAAACAAGAGTTAAAAACTTTCAGACAGTATTTCTTCTTTCGATATACACAAATGACCCAAATTCTGCTTAGCACAAGTCCACTCACAAGAAAATACCCCCTGAGATGGAAATCTGCCTTTCACATGTCGAGTTTGTAGAAATTGTAGATATCAACAATAAACAATCAGTATCGAATCACATCACCTGAATATTATCAAATATATATGGAAACTTTGTTGTTACAAGTGTTGACTTTGAAAAGTAACAGATTCATGAAGATGATTTCATCTTGAGTGATCTCTGTACTTCCTAATAATTAGCAATGCTATTACCCTTGACCCAGCGGGAGGAGCAGCAAAGGCCTTATCAGCTCTCTATAACCATAAGGCTTTTATTGGCTCGCTCATTTCACCACCAGGACAAAGTCTGAACTCAACAAAAACAATTACGCAGGCTGTCAACAGCTGCTGCGCTTGTTCCAACATAGTCGCATACTTCAGCGAACGGAACAACGCGCACAAATTTTCCACGAAATCAAAGTGAAAGTCAGGCGAAAAACATTTTGGCAACACATCCACTGATCGCGACGTATTTGACAGACGACGCTCCCCTGCTCCTGCCCTTCATCCACGTGGCTTCAAGCAAAGCAGAACAACACAGAGTCTATCCTGAACTTATTATGCTGGATTTAGTCCTTGAATGTTTGCTGAGACTGAGTATGACAAGCCAAGGTAAAGCTTCAACATTATGACTCTGTTGCTTCTCTCCCTCACACAGTGTGAGAACATGCACACACATACAAATGTAGACTCCCTGTTGCCATGACTAAGCTTCCCCATTTGGCTCTTAATGAACAGATGCTCAGCATCATCTACTTATTATTTATCACCCTTATTTGCCTCTTGTTAACTAATAAGAACGGAGATGATAAGGATTCAACACAGAGTACAGATAGTCATCAAGTCGCTGATTAAAGAATTATAACCAGACCTCTGCCCCGCATCTGGCAAATACGTGCAAGCTTCAACCGAATAAAAATGTTTATAGTTTTACAGCTTGACAAGGTAAGACTTATTTATGTGAATGGTGAAATAGCAAGGCAATAAAGTGGATCCACATGAGTTAAAAGAAGGATTATTTTCGAAAGGGAGGGAAAGGAACGGGAGGCTACAGCAAGAAAAGAGAGAGGTGAAGAAAAAAAATCAACTGCAGGACATTTTCCGTCAATAAATTTGAACCAAAAATTGGGAGAGATGCCAAACAAAGCGGCCCGCACAGGTGAAGCTCTGAGCCATGGTAACACAGATGGTCTCTAGACATTTCCTCACAGACGTATTATCCCTTCCTCTGACACTGAGAGGACGCGAGTAAACACGAGCACAGTGACAGCACAGCACTCTGGAAAATGTATAAAGCTATACTAAATGAGCCAGTAGCTCACAAAAGAAAGCGCCCTGTCTCGCATAGATTTATCCGCTGGCAGAAATAGAAAAGTCAGTGACAGGCATGCCGCTGAAATTCTGCGTTGTTGCCATTTTAATCTACATAAGGAAAGAAATAGGGAGCAGCTGATTAATCATCACAGAGGGCACAGTCACAGATTTATCAGCAGCCAGCTCGCCTTTTACCTACCACAATTAAAACTTAAAGATAAAGGAGCTCCTCTTGCCTAAATGTTTTCTGATGAAATTCTGTTTCTCATCCATGCGTTTTGCTGTGCTCGCTGCTTGCTTGGGCCTATTTTGAAAATAGGTCCGCTACAATAGCACCGGTATCGATTTGGAAAACAACAGGTGCTGCATCCTTTAGAGAATATGAAAGCAAAGGTATTTGTTTTGTGGGTTAGAACTGTTCAAGGCTGTTTGTATCTGCCAGCGAGCTACAGTAAATTGGACATTAGCCTCTGACCAGAGTGCAAGTAGAAGGGGGGAAGAAGTCAAATTGCTCATTTGCTGTGACCTAAAGAGGTAAACAAGTGCGTTTAACAGAAAATGGTGCTTCAGCTTTTAAACAAACAAAATCATCAATCCAAAGGCATGACTATAAATATTAAATTCCTATTGTGCTGCAGAACTCAAACTTCAGGCGTAGACCCGAAACGGATTAAAAGGCCTCCATGCGGTTGGATTTGGATTTAAACAGATTATAGTGCAACTGTGAGGGGAAACGCGGTGAAGACAGTAATCCAAAGCAATGCTTGCTTTGTGGATCACACTGTGATATTCGTCCATCAACACTTTAAAAGTCAGGGTACCGTACAGCCTCCAACTGAGATGAATACAACACATACTTTAACATCAGGTATTCAACACATATTTGAAGAGTTATCAGAGTGTGCTCACACAGCGTGATGTGCAGAGGATTTCCAAGGTTGCTGTTAGGGTGCAAGAATGTGTAGTGATCGTCATACTAACAGTTAGGTACAGCAGTTCATTAATTATATATTATATAAGTATAATATCCATTATATATTCTATATATATATTATATTATATATAATGGATATGACAGGAAAAGTCATACTTTGCCAAAGTTGTTGCAAGTCATCAGTTCAATAGCAGCTTAGCTATTTAAACTAAAAAGTCAAAAATGTCCACCTATGGTCCTGCCTTGGAGTGGACTACTATAAAACCAGATTTTTACCCCCCTACTTAAAAACTTGTGAACTGAAATAAGGAACGCTGACTCAAAATTTTCCAATTATCTAGAGGAGAGTATTCCATTTTTAGAACTTTGCATTGTTTGGTCTCAAACTGAAAAAAAAAAACTAGTATTCACAAAACTTTTAAAAGGACAATATAAATTTAATTATTCCCAAAAGAGTTCTAACTTATGTTAGAAATACTTTTTAAAACTTGAGATCTGAAATGAACTTGGGTTTTGAGGTCCCACAGTTCTAGCTTCCTACCGAGTTTGCATATACACAAATCAGCCACAACATTAAAACGACATCATCTTGTTACAGTGCAGTACTCTGCATTGGTATTCCTGCGCACTGGCATTTATGTGGCTACTTCTTTGACACGTAGCATGCACCAAAACATTAATGCAAGCCAGCCACACACCCCTGTCCCTGCAGCTTTCCAAGTTGCAGTGCTCTCCACTAGCCCCAAAGGTCCCATGGCTTTAGCACAGATGTGCCCAGACAACAAAAGCCCCAGGGAACTCCTGCCAATCCACTGGGGCCAGACACCACAGGAAGCTTCCATGACTCATGGACCCATCCGAAGACTATGTGGTGATAGGTCAGAGCGGTTTTGGCAGCATAACAGGGGACTTCACAGTGTTAAGGAAGTGGTTTTGATGTGATGCTGAGTAAAATTATTTCAATTTAAGACTCCAATTCTTCTTTGCCAATCTCATTACTGACATTTTTGCAAATGTGAGCTGTCATGTCATGAGTGCTGACTGTCAACTCCCTCTCACAGCTCATAAATGCTGCGCGCTGGCAATCAACCTGCTCTAACCCACCCTGTAAGTCTGCATTGTATTTTTTTCATGGGTTGCACATGGGTTAGAAAAAGCCCATTTTCAAAGTCAAACACTCACTTTCCATCACAATAGGAACCCCTCTGTGTAGCTTGGTTTGATGTGCACTTAAGAGAAAATAGGGCATTTGAAATGAGATAGAAAACTGGAAAAATAAAGAGGGTTTTTTTTTTTTTCCCCAGTGCGGGTATTGCATCTCTATGCTCAGTAGCCTTTCTGTGAATCCAGGTGAATGCCACAATCTTTACTTGATTTAATCCATCATCTAAAGGTTTCACAGCTGAGTCCCAAATCAAGAGTTGCAAGTTCCAGGTTAAGCAGAAGTCATAAATGTTGTCTTTCAAGCCATAAATAAATTGTTATAAATTCAAATTCACTGTCAACCACCATCTATATTAACAAATGCTTCCAAAAGTTTCAGATGATGCACTTGTCTGTAAACTAATGGTCCAATTTTGAATAAGTATTTGTCATTTCTCTGCTGTTATGCACGCTACTGTCTGTGTTTTGTTGATAACAGAGTCTTGACATCTGAATCAAATAACACAAGGTATCATCTGCTCTCTGTCTGCTGCTCTGTACTGCCAAATGCACCTTTCTCCAAAGCTCATGCAACGTGACCGGCCACTGCTGAAATCATTCAAAGCACCGTGGTTGTTAGGGAAAAGATTTTATGACAAAGTGTTTAATCTTTGGGCTTGGAGAGGCTGTTGTCATTCCAAATGAAAGGGATAAACTCTGCATGAAAGTCTGAATCATCTGTGTCAAGTTAAGGTCTTCATATCTTAAAAAAAAAGAGAGACATGAAAGCATTGCTTTCAGTCAACTCAAGGCTCAAAATCAGATGGAATTTAAACGTTAGGACAGTGTTTGGTATGGTGTATGCTCATAATATACAAGGCCAAATGTTTCAAATAATGAGTTGAGCGTATGTACAAATGTTTGTGGGGCTAAATCTCGGGATTGAGACTGCTCTAAAATTCTCTGAAATCATCTGTTTGCAAACAGAAGCTAATCAGATGAATTTTGGCTTAAAGGGAGGGTGGCCTTAAATGGAGTGGAACTGAAAAAGCATGATTCCCACAGTGAATTAGTGTTTTGAAGAGATAATCATGCAAAGAAACTCAGCAGAGTCGAGAATAAAAAATATCACAACAGCTCTGCTTTAAAGCCCCTGAAACACTTTTTTCTTTTTAAATTAAGCTTTATCCTAAACATTGCACACAATTTCCATCCAAAGTTACACATAGTATAGTAGGGCCTTGTATTTTTAATTTCTTTCTGCCCGTCTTTGCTCGTCTCTGTAGTTTAAAGCGGGAGGGGCTGGGTTTGGTAGCAGGTGACCATCAAGCTGCCAACATGACAACGTGACTTGGCAACATTTGAATCATAACACTATTGTATTTACAAATTTAAATGCATGAACAGAAAGTAGATTAGATTTTTGTTCATGCAGTCCCAGCTGTCTGTGTTATAAAGCAATACATTAATATTATTTATGCTTTTATTTTAAAACAGGCCATTGTATTATGGTGCCCTTTTGCACTTTTAACTATAATTTCAAACACCGAGCAGTTGATGGTTTGCATAGGTGTATAACACTGAAGAAATCACCTCGCACACAGTTTTGTATGTTATTCAACCTAAAGAATGTCTTTCTTTTTTTTAATTATACATTGTTGTCAGTTTTACTCCAGTAACAGTACTGGGCTCACTGGAACGCAGAAGATAATAAAAAAAAAATACATCGGGAATGAAACAGTTTTGTGTATAATGATCTACTTCAACCCACTTTAGGTGTCAGATCTGAAGTGTTTATTGCATATGTACTGTTCAGGCGCCACTAAGACCTGCTGCATTAATTGCCACTTTGCTCCCTCTGATGATATAAACTTTATGGAAAATATTATATAACGGGAAACTGCACCCATCTGGCACATCAGCAACCTCAATTCAAACCAAAAATAGAATTTCAAACCATTAAATGATGCTTGTCTCGGAAAGTTATGAGACTATTTCTCCTATAAGTGATGAAATAAAGATAGACGGTGGGTCCAATACGAAGACAATAACAGAAAAATATGAGATTTTATATGCTGTTTCTGGCTCTACATATTGCAGTGCTGTTTATGAAAGTTGTATATATGCGACATAAAATCCCCTCCTTGTGAATGTACCGTGCTCGTCTACTCACGCTCTAACGGCCAATATCTTAATCCTGCTTTTCTCTAACTGACTGACTCCAAATTCTTTAATAATCTAAAGGTTGTCATTGTCGATTAAAGCAATAGCCATAAAGGAAAAACAACATACAAATAAATAATATCAACAATAGAAAACAGACTTAAGTTTGCATTGGGAGGTTTAAATTACTCATGGCAAATGGCTGTTCCTGAGTTTCTGTCACTTTCATATTGCGCATTAGAATGAAAATCCCCCCCATAGAAACTTCATTACTGACGTTTAAATGCATGCCACAGTTCAGAGGATTGAGAGGAAACTTGGCACTCCACAGTTTGAGCTCCGAGCATTAATTTCTCATCCTTTTAAAGCTGCTGGAAGTCAGACACACTTTAAAAATCATTAACATCTCCTATTTTTTCTTACTTATCTTACCTGTAGCTGCGTTTCTTTTCTTTTCTTTCTTTTTTTTTTTTTGAAAGTCGCTAGCAGATTTTGTTTTTAAAAACACATCCTTCTCGTGTGTTAGTCCAACTTGTGCCCGAGTTTGTGGACACCGGGTCAGTGGCTGAAAAACTCAAAGCGGGCCTTATTCCTTTGCGCCGTTGCAAACTGCCTGAAATTTGAGCGTTTTCCTTTTAAAAGCCCACCGGCAACAGGTGTTCATTTCACTTACAGGTGACAGCGAGGGATCGACGCACCGTGCTCTTCACTGCCCGAGTCCAACCTCCCCCCACCCTTCTGTCCTTCCTCCCTCCGCTGCTTGCTCCTGTTTCCTTGTTATGTTCAAATGACTCAAAGCACAACAAAGTAAAGTGACAGACTACAGTCCTATAAGCCCCTGGATGTTTGAGCCAATGCTGATTTAATAACTGTGTTTGTTTGTGCAGGCAGAGGATGAAAGGAGATTTTTTTTTTTAGCCCTTAATCCCTTGATGGCATCCAGCTTAGCGGTAACCACAAGAGGGTGTCCTTTACCTGATGTTGGTGGCCAAAACGGGAGAACAGATGTACTTGTTAGACAAAGGACAGACCTTTTTTTTCCCCTTTTACACTTAGTGCAAGTTGTTCCAAAAATTGCTCTTATGATCCCTGTCTTTCGCTTTTTGACATAGACATATGTGAACACAGATTATTTATTAAAGTGAGTCATGTTTCTTTGCTAAACACTCAAGTTTTGATTCGTGCACAGTCTGACATCAAAAGCATATCTCAAAAAGACTTTGCAGAGGATGTAATCCAGCCGTAGCCAACAATCAGAAAGGATAAAAAAAAAACCCATCAAACTTTACTTTAGATTTATCTGCAGTCTCATTTTTATTGTTATTCATATATTTTAACTCCAGCAATTGTATGCAAAATAACATTCTGGTAAATATTCAAAACCAAGCAAATGTACACAAAAGGCAATACTTTATAAGGGAAGTAATACGTTTTGTTAAAAAATATACTTTACATCATTAAAGTAATAAATCTTGATAGCAATGCAAAAACAACCTTTAGGAGACATGTAAGTTCGTATCGACTTTTACCATGTAACACATCATGAAGTCATAAATTTAAAATACAAGATGTCTATTTGCACATAATTAAAGTTCTATGCAGATTCTCATTCATGCGCTCTAGAAGTAGTAAATTAAAGGCATCAGTCAAAAAACCTCTCCACTCATTGATCATTTCTTAATATATGTAGTGAGGTGTGTAACGGCGCGAATATTGATGTGCTGTTTCAGGTAAGCAGATGGACTGATATCCACCACTCATTGAGTGTTGTAACATTGTAACATTATGAGCTGCATATATGTGTAAAGTCTCTAACTGCTGTAGAGCTTCGGCAGATATGTGAACACACGAGCCACATTTTAGGAAAGAAAACCAACACGCACACACCATTAATCTTTCAGTAAGCCCACCCAGACAAATACAGCTATCCATCCTAAAATTATATGGTTTTACTTTTTGCTACATACATTCAGTCAGAAAACAGCAGGCACCAAGACAAACAGTGAGAAAAAAATAGCGGGGTGTTTGGATGGTGTGACTGTCAGCAGCTGGTATTTGGTTCAGTCGCCAAAGTCTGGGATGTCATCATAGGAGTAACCCCGGTAACCCTTCGCAGCATAGTAGGCGATTCTCAGATGGTAAAATCCCGGAAGAAAAACGAGTATCCCTATGATGATGACGGGAACAGTGCGGTCAGGATGCTGAAAACATGAAGGAGAAAATACAGACAATCTGGGAATCAGAAGGAATTTACATGCTATGAGTTCAGTTAGTTATCTAATAATCCTACTCATTATTGCCCACATTATTACATTCTGTAACCAAGTTTAGATAGACTTCATACATACTGAGTACCAAATATTGCATTTGGTAATGGAATGCCAGAGGAAGACATTAAAGACTAATGTACTCCATCACGCTTTAACATACTTACCTCAACACTGCCTGCCAGCACTACAGAAACACACTCTAAACTGATGAGGCATGCAGCCATGATGACTTCATAGTCTGAGATCTGATTTAACGTAAATGATCCGTCATTTCGTATGGATGGCATCTAACAACCAGAAGGCAAAGGCTGACTCCATAAACAGAAAAGAGATGTGTTTAATTTGTTTAATTTTACCACCAGATGGCAGTCTTGTGCTCAGAGTCACTGTAACCCTCAACCAGTTTTCTTTTTTCTTTTTTGCTGCACTGGGCTGCGCTAATGTCCATCATTTGTCTGTATTAAGCTTCTGAAATGTTCTATTTATCAGTGTCTTGTAAAGTGTCCACTTACAGCACCTTTTCTGATGGATGTCAGCAGGCGACTTCTCCTCAGCTGTCAAATGAGATGGCTCAGTTGGCATGACGGTGGCCCTATATTTAGGCCACATGATAACTAAGCCACCACCATGAGAAGTGAGCAAGCTCCATCCATTAAGGGAGAACAGGCAAAGAATACAAAGTCCCAGAAGATTAGGAAGTGGAAAAAAAGAACTTTCATTTGAGTCTCTTTGCATTAATTTGGGTGAACTGACCCTTGACTCTTCAACAAAAAAAATAAGAAATAAAAAGAATAATTTGGACTTTAATGCCTAAATTAGCTGGGTTTATTCACTTCTTTCCCCTTGGTTAATTTCTTTGTATTTGCCACTGCAACCGTTGACTAGGCTGAGTCAAAGGTTCCAAACCCAAAGTTCACTGAAGCCCTTCACATGGTTCCAGTTGTAAAACAACTGTTATCTAATACACACACACACAAACACAGAAAAAGATTAAACATTATTTTAGCCCCAAACCCCGACAGCCTCTTGCAAACAAACCTGTCTGATTTCTATTGCTGTAGTATCTATCGCTTGAACCTTGGATAATCTCCTAGTATTAGATATGCTATTTTAACTTGTGTGGGATAACTGGCAAGTACAACAGACTCATATACTCTGATGCTGCCTTCACGTCAGATCACATTTTCTGCAAATACCATCTGCAGAGCAGTCTAAAAGATATTCACATTACCCTCCTACTGATATTGCGAATATGTGCAGGCTCAGTTATCTCCTGTGCGGCGTCATGAATTTAGGAAGCAAAAACCCCAAAGCAGGGGTTCCAGTCAAGTTTAAACTCCAAGCTATAAAATATCAAAACCATTAGTTATATTCAGAAACACATAAAAACACTGAGACCAGTAAAAGCAAGAGCATAGCACAAATCTGGCAGCAGGACTATAAAATCTCAGGACAGCTGTTCAATTACAGCTATTTAAGAACAAAAGTAACAGCAGCGGGGGCGTTTTAATTGCTGCTCAGGATGAAACTTTGGATTTTTTCTTGGCTTTCCAACTGTGTGTCAAAAGTAGGGCTGGGTAATACCAACAGTGCTTTATTAGTGCAGTGTCTCTATAGTCCCAAAAATGGCCATGTAGAACAAGAATATCTGGATAGATTGACCGTCTTGTTTACTTATTCTTGTTAGCAAATCAGGCTGGAACCCCTTTTGCCTTCAGAACTGTCTTATCTCTTTGTGGCATAGATTCATCAAGGTACAGGAAACACTTCTAGAGATTTTAGTCCATACTGACAATGACAGCATCACACAGTTGCTGCAAATTTATCAGCTGAGGCTCACTGGATATTTTCGCTTTTTTGGACCATTCTCTAAGTTCAAGGCTATGTGCACTGAGTCGCTTTAGATATACTGAGCTGATTAGATATTTGAGATATTTCTGTTAACAAGCAGTCGGACAGACAACGTCTAACTCGAGGAATGAAGCGTTTTTTTGTCTGCACAAAACAGACAGCTTAGCAAAGAACCAATCAAACTGTATCTTTAGGCCCTTTGTTACTAGCACCAGTAGCAAAAACTTACTTTATATGAATCTACAAAAAAATATGAAAGATAACACATTTTTACAGGCGTAAAATAGTTTTTTAGATTATTCCCAAAGAGCTAGCCAGAGCCTGGGGTATCTCCACATGCTATGCAGTGTATCCTTAAAAGCTTTGAAGAAACTAGACAAGAAAGAGGACAAAAGAAGCGGAGGCCTGAAAAAAACATCTACAACAGATGATGTGTCTTTGAATGTTATGTCCTTAAGAAATAGGGGGAGGGGGGTCAAGCAAATACCTGGCACATGGCCTTTCAGTTGATCCATCACCTGTTCACCAAAGCTTCATCAGAAATGGACTCAGTACAAGGGTAGCTGTTAAGAAGCCATTCTTAAGGAAAGGAAACAGGAAGAAAAGGCTGAGGCACAAAAAACACACAATGTAACACTAAAAGTCATCGACTGGCCTCCCTAAAGCAGCACCTCAACATTACTGAAGCAGTGTGGGATCATCTTGACCGACAATGGAACAAAAGGCAGCCAACATCCAAAGAAGAGCTCTGAATGTCCTTAAGGAACTGTTCCTGAAGACTACTTAAAGAAATTGCAAGAAAGCTCGCCTCAGAGGGTTCGCACTGTGTTGAAGAATAAAGGTGGTCATACCAAACAGTGACTTACAAGCTCAATAGAATTGTACCAACTGTTTCTGTCCTATATACTGTAACTTTCAATAAATCGCTATACCCATTTCCCATTTTGCCCTCAAAACACAAAGAAATGAGGAGCGGTTCAAGACTATTTGTTCTCTTTTGTCAGAGTTACATCTTTAGAATAATATCACACAGAAGGCAAGGCAAGTTACGTTTATTTATATAGCACAATTCAACAGCAAGGTGATTCAAAGTGATTCAAAGAAGGCTGTGTACTAAGAATATAAATACAGTCAGCCGCTATAGTTTAACGTTTTAGGATTAAAACAAGGCAAACAGCGATTCTTGCTCTGCCCAAAGACAACATAGAAACAGACAGAAATACTGTGGCATGCGAGTACCAGCTAAACCACAACTTGTCATTTTAGGTTTTGATTCGTTTCAGTTTTTGTGTGGAATTAAGCTGCTCTTTAATGAGTTTCATATTCTGGCAAGCACACTCTGTTATCTTTCAACTAAGCAGGTAAACAAAGTTAACCAGCTGGTGGCTCCACCTTCAAATGAGAAGAGTGTAGCTCTTTGTGTTTCAACACTCAATAAGAATGGAAACACACATTTCCAAAACTGCTACAAACTACTCTTCAAACACTGAAATGTATTATAGATGGTGCCCTTCAAATGATGTAGAAAACACTTCCTGCATACAAAAATGTAAAAAAGACAACTTGTGCTTAACTAGGAAGTTGCCGAAGAAACAGCAAACGTAAAGTAAGATGCAGAGGGAGGGGAGGATTTGACCCCCACAGCGAGGGCATGCGGTTGCATTTTTCTACACTGCAAAAACTCAAAATTGTACCAAGTATATTTATCTTATTTCTAGTCGAAATATCTCATTAAACTTAAAATAAGACACGTTTAGCTACCAAGTAGCATTTCAGTGAGATATATGAACTTGTTTTTAGACAGTGCATCTTAAAACTGGAGAATTTTCACTTGTTCCATTGGCAGATTTTTTTTCACTTAATACAAGATATTTTTTGCTTGAAATAAGTTCAAAAGTCTGCCAATGGAACAAGTGAAAAGTCTCTAATTCACTTCATATATCTCACTGAAATGCTACTTTGTAGCTAAATGTGTCTTATTTTAAGTTTAATGAGATATTTTCACTAGAAATAAGATAAATGTACTCGGTAAGATTTTTAATTTTTGCAGTGTAGCGTTTCCACGCAAAGGATCGATACAAAGCTGTTCTGAGTAATCATGGTTATTCTTTGAAGAAACCTTTCTATCCTGCTATCATCTTTCAGTATAACAAAGCCCTTATCCACAGGGCACAAGGGGTCGATCCGTGGTTTAATGAATTCCTCTGACAAACTGTGAACTTGTGTTAGAGAGAGGGGCTCCCCACACTAAAGTCCCAAATAAGACAATATCTATTTGACTTGCATTACATCTTGGGATGGGCAACATAGTCTTAAAATTAAATCAAAAGATGGAAATTACGCAATAATGACATTTTTGACGATATAGCAGAAATACTGAACATTGTATCTGTGATTGCAGCTCGCAGGCAGCAGTATTTATTAGTGAACACAGATCAACGGGAATATTACATCCCTCTACTCCGACGAGCTCCGGTCATTGACGACAGACTGCCTATTTTGAAGTGTGAATCTTTTGCCACAAGGTCCCAGCAGTAGCAGCAGCATTATTTTGCAACAACAGTGACACAGCATGAATCAAATGTATTTACAAAAGTAGCCTTGGCAGAGTTTTCCCTGGAAGTTTGAGGTAAAAGTATAACATAACTGCCTAAAATGTGACCAATAACTAAAGCACCTGAACTCTGAAACTCTCTAGGAACTGTATAATGTTGTCACATTGAAAATATTGTTCATTTTTATTATCTGTCACGTTTTATTTTGATTGGAGCTTTTTAAAAAGCTCCTTAAAGCCCTTGTTTACCCCCATGTAACTCTATCAGTAATTTCCATCCATCATTTACTCTTCCGGTCATATGGAGTGCAGCTAATGCTCCAGTGATGCACAGGTGAGTCATTTGTTTATTTTTGGAATGCACCCCACCTCCTCACGTGCTTTCACAGCCTGGTTGCACTTCACCATTTCTGGCAAAAATGCAGTCAAGCGAGCTTGTTGTTTCCACCTTTAGCAGGAACAGTTTTCTTGCATATTTTGCAAAGTATTATAGCCGATACTACTAAATTAGTACACTTTCATCAAAGGCTGAGACACTACACTGCTCGAGCGCTCACAAATGTTTGGCTTGTGTCTTTGTTGTGCATGCTAAATAAGGCATAGCGTTGTTGTATCAGTGACATCAACAGCACACCAAAGCTGCTCTGGCAGCATGTTGCAGTGAAAAACCCAACGTTCAGTCTGCTTCATAATCATTTTCAGCATAGTCCTAGACTGAAAATAACATTTAATCACAATCTCCATTAGAAATAGTAGTTAGTCCAGGATGAGGGATAATCCAAGTCTTGGAAACCAAACATTTACCTTTGTTTTTCTTTGAATTTGTCACCCATCTGTAGCTCTAAACAGCTTTTAAACAGAAGAAGACAAGAGCGGCTCAGACAGAAGGAATTCCTTCACAAATGAATTACAAGCCTTACTGTTGGTTTTCACAAAAGAGGAACAAAAGAAAATGACTTAGTAAACACTAAGCTTTTTTTGGCAGCAGACAAGGAAATTGTTTTTCAAGCTAAAGGCTGCAGACATGTTTCACTGCAAAGTCAAATTACTCTTCACTTAAGGCAAAATATATAACGTCAAACATATGTGTCAAACGTATGGTCCATGGGACAGGAAAAGCCCACCAAAGGGTCCAGTCTGGCCCACAGGACAGCTTTTTAAAAATGTAGAAATTTCAAAAGCTTAAACTCTGAAACTGTAATTTCATAAGTTTAAGTCTTCTTAATAACAAATATATAACCTATGGCCTAGTAACAAATACACTTTTATTTTTCAATTTTTAGCTTTTGATATAATAACAGACAAGTTTCTTTGTATTCACTATTTTTTATTCATGGTTTGTTTTTACAAAGTGCATATTAGAGGACATTTGCTGTGAATTCACAGACAACTTCTGTTTCAGGACAAAGTCCTGTAAACTTAAAATTATTTAAAATTATTATTTAAAAATTAAAATTATTAAAATTAAAATTATTTTTGGTGTAAAGGCTCCGTCGATGTCATTTTTTTTTTTAAATCGATATCAAACACACTAACCAAACTCACCTCAACCTGTATGGTTCCTGCCAAAAGAAGGGCCCCAACGATAATCACTAAAGAGCCAATCAGAAACAGGAATACTGCCAGAGCAATCGCCCTGTATGGGATCTTTGGAGGGGTTTTCTTGAACTGTGAACAGTGAAATTGCAGAAAAATATAGTTAGGTTTCTATTTGGTACATCAGAATACATTCATATCTAATAATTTCACAAGGCAGCTACTCAATTTATGCTACTTTAATGTAATTAATCATCTTCAGATCAGCTTGCTTCCAATGTTTAGCAACAACAAATATCTCTTGCCCCATAACAATTGCAAAGCTCCTCTATATAATACTAATCTCGAAATCTTGAATTTAGCCTGAGATTGCATGGAAAGATGCGGGGACTGACTAAATCCAAAGAACGGTGAACATTTTCCAAGATACTTGGAACAACCTACTTGGCAAGTATTTTAGAAATGATGTAAATATAACAAAGAGAACTGGCACTCTTTTAAATGCAAACTGTGATCACACGACCCAGTAATTTGATTCTTTTTCTTCCCTGTTTACTCCACTTTGTTTGAAGTTAACCATGTACGACCTACTTGTGATATTACTGTTGAAAGCAGCTTCATTTGTCATGCCTAAAACATTTGCAAATAGTCGCTTTAATTACAGAGGGCCTTTTACACAAAACCATTACTTGGGATTCATAACAAATCACTGCTGGTGGCAGAGAAATGCTTTAGTAGTTAATATCCTGTCATCAATCCACAAAGTCTCTCACCTGTAAGTCTATGTAACCGTCATCATCAGCAGCCAGCCGTGAGTATTTGACCTTATTGTTAGATATTCCAGCAGCAAGCATGTTGCTTCTAGTTGTCATCATTATGGCATAGAGGCTGTTCGGAGAGAGAAGTACAGACAGGTAATCATCCAAGATGGCTACATTTATCTCATTCGGTGTAGTGAGATGAAGAAGAGCCGTCTATTTTTGATCTATCCAGAGAAAAACAAGCTGACAAGTAAAGCTCAACATTGATAGGGAAAGAAAAAAGAAAAAGAAAAAAACACAAATCAAAAGGATTCTGCTCACTGATTTATAAAACTGCCCAAAGCATTTAGAAATAGAAAAGATTATTTAACATCCATCACAGCTGTCAAACTTCTACATGCTCTCGGCACAGATAAGTTTTATAGGAAACGCCACTGAAATGGCAATCCCAGTAAAAAGACTGAGTTCAGTGACCGGGATACACTCATCTGCTCTTTTCATTTCCACTTCTGCTTGAAAATGTAAACAGTGACAGTGAACAGATAATTTCCTCAGATAAAGCAGTTTACATTCAAATAAGGGAAGGTCGTGAAACAGCTTGATTTAAAGTGTTTATCATAGAAGAGGGATTTGTGAAAAGGAATAGGGGAACTTTCCCCCCATCTTTTCAGTAACAAATCCTTACAGATTATACACATCTCAAGATAATCTTGTGAGGACCACAGCTTCTATTCCACACACAGCTTCTCGTATGAAGCTGTCCCATCAAGTCGACCCATGTGTGACGAGGAAAGCTCCGGGTTATGCCAGTAATGCAGTAGTAAATCATACAAGATCATTTTCAGATGATGCTGATGACTCTTTTTTATTTTTCTTCATTAAAAAAATAAATAAATAAGCTTTAGTAACTTGGGGAATGATTGAAAACCACAGAGAGAAAATGAAGGAAATATATAGACATATGTAACTTTTAAGACGGTAGTGCTGTATGCGATATTGGCTTCCCTTATCTACTGAACTACGGTAATACGACATAAAAAAAAGAGTCACTAGCACTTTAAATTCACAAACCCGGACTCATCGTTACAAATCACCATTGTTTTACTGTGTACTAGTGAGGATTAATGCTAGCGAACTGAGGTTACCTAATTAGCTAGAACATTAGCATATGCTATTAAAAGCTAGCAAACGTAAACACACAGTCGCGAACACATAAAGCTCGTTTTCTTCTCTCGTTTCTCTCTTACCGTTATCTGCAGTATGTACGAACAGCACAAATGCGTCCATGTAGCTCGAAACACTCTCAACGGCGCCACATCTGCATTGTTTATACCTATTAAAAACTACATCAACTTCCTTATTATTTGGTTTCGTCATGGCGCATGCGCACACAAATGTCTCGCTTTAACGTTCTAATCAATTAATTTAAACAACACGCAAACTATTACGCAATGAACACGACGAGATATATAAAAAGAAATGAGAACACTAAGAAACAGGAAAAGAAAAAATCCCTCTAAAAGCATATGAGCAAAAAGCAATGTCAGCATGATATTAATTGAACATAACCTATAACAAAATGCCTCTAATAAGGCAGAATGAATACATATAAATAATTTAAAAAAAGACAAAACAAATATAAAGTAAAAAAAATAAAAATAAAAATGCAGGAAAGAAATTAGTACAATTAATCACGTGAAATAAAGTTAAAAGAATGTTATGTTAAAAGCTATTAAAAGGTGCTCAATATGTAAAAAAATATATATAAATAAAATAATAAAATACAGTACATCAGTATTTAAAAAAATAATAATCTGGCTTCATAAATTCACTCAGTGTATTGCTAGTGGTGGTTATTTTTGTTAAGAGTGACCAGGGTGGACAGGATTAGAAATGATCATATCAGAGGGATACCTCAGGTCATATTTAGAGACAAAGTTAGACAGATGAGGCTGAGATGGTTTGGACATGTGCAGAGGAGGGATAGTGGATATATTGGGCAAACAATATGAAATATGAAGCTGCCAGGCAGGAGGAAAAGAGAAGATATAGTGAAGGAGGACATATAGAACTCGGTGTGACAGAAACGGTTGTTAGGGATGGGGTAAAATGGAGGCAGATGATCTGTGGCGACCACTAAAGGGATTAGCCAAAAGAAGGAGAAAGCGGATTTATCAAGTAAAATAGCTGAAATTCAGTAAATCAAAGTGAACCTGAGCAAAAATGACTAACTATATACAAATAAATAAATAAAGGAGCACAGCAGATATCAGATGACAGTAAAGTGTCTCGGTATAACAGAGTGTAAAATGCAGTGGATAATACAAGGGTTGAAATAAACAATTAACATGAGAAAAAATGACTGTCTGCTAGACAGACATCTTGCATTGCAGGCTGCTAGTCCATCACAGGGCCAATACACACAGACAGACTACAATACCACTTATATCCAAACCTACAGCCAATTTAGAATCACCCTAATATTGATGTTTTTGGACTGTGGGAGGAAATCAGTGAAAACCCACTCAGGCACAGAGATAACATGCAAAATCCACACAGAAAGTGCACCAGCACTTAGAAAGTCCTTCATTCAATATTCCACCTCCATAACAGTAAAGAGCCTTCTCAGCTAAAGTGTCGAAACTAACTATTATGTTGCTGCCTTATAATTATTGATATATTGTTGTAAAAAGAGAGCACATTATTATATAAGTAGCAATTTAAAAGGTGAAGCAAGTCAAGGTGTTTTTTTATGATCTATTTAAAAAATCCACAAGATTAAAATGACTGACAGATGAAGGGTATTAACTTTAGGCAAGTTTTTAGTGTACAATGTTTTGCTTGGAAACCTTTGTTCCTAGTATTCATGCCACCCACAACAGCACTGCAGAAGATCATATCGTCATAGCATGTATCATGGACTGGTTCTTATATACTGGTTTCCACTCTGAGCACTCAGCACTCACTGATGTCAGCTGTCACTCCCGACCAAGGGAAACACAAAAAACCATTGGGGAACACAACACAAAGGCATTGAAGCCGTTGGTTCTACCTGAAAACTTCCTTAGAGCTAGATCCTCGAGATTGATCGGTCATCAGAAAAATCCTGACCTATAGAGACCCCATCATGAAATCCAAAGGTTACTAAAAATCTGAAAACCAGCGTCCCTGCCGATACCCTGATGGGTCAGAGCTAAAATATTTTTCTCCAAAATGTAGTGTAAGAAAATATATGGTTACAATGGGCATACCTTTGCAAATTATTACAATGCAAATCTATAAATTAGCTACATGCAAACTACAAAAGTAATGCAAAAATAGCCCTTTCCTGTAAGCAATCACTGTAATGTAAATGGATTGGTACTTACAATGTTGTAAAAAAGTGTTTCCCCTTTCCTGAGTTCCAGTTTTTTGTATGTTTGTCACGCTTAGTAGTTAAATATTCAAAGAAAGTAACACAATGGAAACAAAATGCAGTTTGTAAATGAATGTGTTTATTTGAAGGGGGAAAAAAGTGAGTGGAACATAATACTAACAGTAAAATATGGTGTTGGTAGTGTGATGGTCTGAGGCTGTTTTGCTTCCTCGGGACCTGGAAGACCTGCTGTGATAAATGGAACCATCAATTTACCACATTTTACCAGAATGTTCGGTGAAGTGGACTTGGGTTCTGCCGCAGGACAAGGATCCAGAACACGCCAGCAAATCCACAAAAGGAAGACTTTGGAGTGGCCTAGTCACAGTCCTGAACTAAATCCAATTGAGATTCAAACTGGTAAGGGCATTTTATGGTTAAGAGCGTGGATGGCTTGGGGATAGAAGCTCCTCTTGAGTCTCTTTGTCCTTGCCCAGATGGTGCGGAACCTTCTGCCAGATTGCAGAAGTGTGAAGTGTTTGTTTCCAGGATGAGACAGGTCCTTCAGTATCTGCGCTGCTCTAGTCCAGCATCTCCTGGTGTAGGTGTCCTGAAGAGGGGGGAGAGCAATCCTGCAGCAGCGTTCTGCTGTACGGATCACTCTCTGGAGAGCTTTTTGGTCCTTAGCACAGCTGTTTCCGTACCAGGATGTAATGTTCTGTGTGAGGATGCTCTCCACAGCACCTGCATAGAAAGTCCTGAGGATCGCTGGCGAGACCCTGAACTTCCTCAGTTGTCGGAGGTGATACAGGCGCTGCCTTGCCTGTTTGGACTGGGCCTGAATGTGGGCAGACCATGTCAGGTCTGAGTAGATGTGGACACCGAGATA
>VUQR01035299.1:0-27256 GCA_015108515.1 Hemichromis elongatus | reverse complement strand
GCCCGCAGGGGCGAGTGGGGAATTATTTTATTTTATATATATATATATATATATATACAAATATGCAGCCGGTTTATTAAAAAAGTATATGTAATAAATAGTATTTAATATATACAGTTGGGTTATTGCAACTGTATATATTAAATACTATTTATTATCTATTATCTACTATCCCTTTATCAATACTGTCATATGTATATAGCGCTGCAGAACTGTTCCCCCCCCCGCATGTTTGTACTGAGTAGGAGATGCTCTGTATCTCATTGTACAACTGTATAATGACAATAAAGGCATTCTATTCTATTCTATTCTATTCTATTCTTTAAACTGTATAATTTTCTGAAAGCAACCACAGTAAACTCATTGGTTAAAGAGTACATTACTAAAGATGGGGTCTTGATATAGTACGCAGAGGTGCTACTTTTGCATCTTATCCTGATGTAGTTTAACTTCTAACATCAAATCATGCCAAAAAAAAAAATCATCCAACAAATAATCTGAATGATGATCAGCTGAAGGAGGTGCATGTTTTTGGCTTGGTGCCGTATTCGAGCCTTCTGCTTTGTAGATCCTCTATTGTTTGTATATTGACTACATGCATTTTTACACGAGTACATGAGAACAAGTGGTCAAAATCACTGTCTAACTTGTTGAAAAACATATTTTTTTGTTTCTTGTTGTAGTAGACAGGCGTGGCTGTTCTGCACCTTGTAGTCACACACATCTGTCTATCTGGTTTCAGGTGCACATCACTGCACCCAGGGAGGTAAATTGCCTTTTAAAGTTTCTCTTAAGGCAGTCACTGGATCTTCTGTGTTCACTGTGTGCTCATAAGACGGTCCTAAATAAGATGAATCAGCAGCTGAGAGCCAGGGCAGGAGGCTAACAGTGAATGAAAGATAGCCAAACCTCCCGGAGGAATTTTAAGAACTGGCAGCTGAAAGTGCAGCTGGCTCCGAACGCTGATTGCATTTTCAATTTCATAGTGGCAGTGCTGATGTATAGATCCATATCAGTGGTAATATTGTTCAAACTATATAGGGCCTCGGGGACTTCTAGCCTCTTATGTAAGTTTATTTGTTATGGTTCTTGGTCGGTGACCAGTGCTCTGTGTTTTGAACTTTTGAATCTTGTTAGATTCATTTTGAGTATGACTATTAAGCCTATTTCTGGATGTTATTCTGTTGGGTTTTCTTGTTTAGTCACTTTAGGGTCATCAGTTTATTTTCCCGTTCTCTTAGTCGTGTCTCTGCGTTTCGTTCTTTACTGTTCTCCTCCTGTGTTTTTACACTCACCTCTATGTTTTGTCCTCAGCGTCGTCCATGTTAAGTCTGCCATGTTTCCATGTTTGTTACTCTTTGTCTCTCTTTCTTATCCCAGTCATATGTCTCTGTGTTGTGTCTCCCTTAGCTGTTCGCTCCCATGTTCTTCTTTGTGTTTCGTCCTTGCCTCTCTTGTCTGTCATGTGCTCCCATGTTTGTTTATCCCCATCCTGGTGTCAAGCTTACGTGTCCTTGTATTGTATGTGTGCTACTCGTCTCACGTGCATTGTGTTCAGTTTTGCTTTCCCTGTCTCGTTATGTGGAAATTTGTTCCTGCCATGCTCCCGTGTGTTTCCACTTGCCTGATCATCCCTGAGTGTCTATGTTGTCTCTGTTTCCCTCGATCTTTTGCCAAAGCCTCTGTTTACCGACCCCTGTGTTTCCATGTTCCTAGTTTTCCAGGCTTCCTAGTGCTTTCCCAGTGTAGGTTTTCATTATTAGTGTCTCGTTCAGTTTGGTTTTCTCTTTTTGTTCTGTTTTGACAATCAGCCTGAATAAATGGCTCGCCTTTTGTTAAAGTTCATTCCTGCCTACCAGGTTTGCATTTGGGTCCTCACTCTCCACTCCACATGGTCTGCTGTCTGCAGATTGTGAGATTTTTATATTTATATCTTTCATTTTTTTCCATCTCTCTTATTTGTTATTTTTGTGTGCTGGGCAAGTGAAGATGATGAACTTTGGGAAAATATTTATACGCCTCAAATGAATAAGAAAGTTTGATTTCTCAGTGCACATTAGTCAAAGTATAAAATATTATTAGACATTATATCTTATGATGAACTTTTTTATCTGGAAGTGATGAATGGTGCTGTGAATCGTCTGAACAATGAGGAGTAGGGAGGCTACACTCTGGGTTTGACATGTCCATCTATAACACAAGTTCACCCTGGAAGTTGGAAATGTAGATGTAGTGACAAGGTAGAAATATTTTTAGCTCCGGAAATCAATTTGAGAAGCTGTCTATGAATTGAATAACAACTTATGATTATTTATGATAAACCACTGGATTTAATACATAACAAATACAGTTATAAATCTGAAATATTTGTCTTCCTTAACTAATTTAGTAGACCACACCCCAGTGTAAGGATCTGCGACAGCTGCCCTAAATCAGCAATATTTATAGTTATCAAAAATCACTTTTGCATTTTGTGTAATTTTTCATTTTTATTTTATTTTTTTTAATTAAGATGCCAAATTATAGTCCAGGCTCAAATTTGAGTATAAAAATGAGAATTCATTAATTTTTGGTTCATGTGATTTTGTAATTTTAAAATCTAATTTTAAGTTTAGTGTTGTAGTTAAAGATGTTTTGACTCATTTTGACTCATTTGTAAAACATTTGTATGTTCTTGTTCTTAATTAAAGTGTTCTAATACATTTATATGCCATATCATCCAACCCTAATGGAGGTGAATGGGACTCCAGATCTTTAAAAATTCTACAGCACCTTCTTTGTAGAAAAAGTGGGCTTTAGAAACTGTCAGCAATTTATGTGACGGACATAAATACATTCACAAAAACACAGTAATGAATCATTAGGACTCAGGAGCACATCTGCTTCCTTTTGGGCGATCCTAAAAGATTTCTTGTGATCACTTTCAGTCCTTAGGTTGCTCTCCATGGAGAAAGTGCGGCCTCATTAATGCTGTTGTCTCATGCGTTCATCCCCATTTCTTGGTGATGACCTCGAGCAATTGTCTCAGCCTTCAAAGCAGCGAGACCTTACTTTTTCAGTTAAAGATGGACATGTTTTCAGAATTCTGGATTCCTTTTATTTTTAATTGGTGAGTTTTATCTGACAGCGAGGGAAAAGACTCATCTTGAAGTTAGTGCTGAAACTGTTTCTTTGCGGTTAAATTCAGCCTTCGAGCAGCCTCTTCATAATGCTGCTCGAAGGCTTTGATCTTTCAGTAAGATGTTCTAGTCTAATTGTTTACTCTTAAACCAAAATCAAAACATCACCAATCCACTTTCCCCTGTCAAGCAGCCACATTACGTTTTAAGTAAAAATGTTGACGGGTTGATTAAAGGTGTTTGATTGTAGACAGAATCCTCTCATTATGTAGTGAATGGAAGAGAAACAGCAAAGGGAAGCCAGTGAAATAAAGGACAACACGTTTATGTTGCTGCAAGTGCTGATCAAAGTTAAGGAAGATTTATATTGGGATTTTATTCCTACCCAAAGATCCAACAGAAATGGGGGCAAGAAGGCAGATGTCTTTATATCTGTGATAGCTGTTGTTGTAAGTGTATTCAGACTTTATAGTCAGTATGTAGATACCTTTGGCCAGAAGCTCACTATCATCAGTCACCAACACTCTTTAATGTGTTCAATACCCAGTACTAATTAAAATTGATGCTTGGGGTTCTTGGCTCCCTATTACCAGCTTGGCACGAGTTCATCCTGATTTCACTTCAGCATCAACTTGACCTTGTGTGGAGGCTTCATGCTTAATTAAAGTAAATACCTCTTGCCTGTTTACAGCTAAAGTGTACTAGGCTGCAATTACTGTATAAACATAATCTACACAAAAATAGTCCTGTATAGTCTATAATTAAACTCGACCTGCTGCCATAACAAACCATGAAAGAACTTCAATTAACGCTACTTTCAGCTGCTCCTGTATTTACAAGAGGTCACCGCAGTGGGTAGATCCACATGTTTGATTTGTCAGACTTTTTTACACTGAGGCACAAACCCAAAGGGATATTTGTCTGCTCCTGAGATCGAAACAGCGATCTTTTGCGTGTTAATCACTTATACATTATAAAGTAGGTGTTTCTAGGAACTGGATATTTATTTTCCTAAACAGGTAGCATTCCTTGGTTACTTTGGTTGTGTTGATAGCTCTTTGTATTTTAGTGGTTTAAGCTATTTAAGGTATTTAAACAACAATTATCCCAAATTAAAACAATAATTTACTAACTGTAATTGCTCATTGTCACTCTTCCAAAGTGATTGAATTAACACAAATCTGGCTTGGAACACATATATACACACATTTATACACTCACACGTATACCCTCAATTTACTATTCTGTTGTATGGTCCTGCCTTGTTTATTTAGTTTATTTTGACCGCTTTC
Source organism: Hemichromis elongatus (assembly GCA_015108515.1). Taxonomy (NCBI): domain Eukaryota; kingdom Metazoa; phylum Chordata; class Actinopteri; order Cichliformes; family Cichlidae; genus Hemichromis; species Hemichromis elongatus. Next base: position 22,845 of record VUQR01035299.1, on the reverse strand, counting down.
TGGTTGGATGGTGATTTGCTTTTCTTTGTGAATCACATGACTTTTGTATTTGCTGTTGACTTCTTATCTAAACCTTTTAAACTAAATTTTGGTCCTCAGTGATGCTGTGAGTGCTTGCAGACTACAAGAACAGTAGGGGGAGCTATCACCTAATATGAAAACTTCATTATATTGATGTAGATTTTTAATTCAGAGGATTGGAGCTATAACATTTTGGTGCACTGCACGCATCAGACTGTCAGTTTCCAGATGTGTGATCTATACACTGTACCATGATAACAAATACCATCTGTTTTAATTCTAATTAGTAGAACGTCTCTACAGGACCTGACAGTTTGAGGCATGCTGGCTGTCAGTTATCTATATGTGAGCTTTAAATCTCCCTTAGTTTAAATGGCTTTTTATTTTCTTTCCTTTTTTTTCCTCCTTCTTTTATGGCATCTCAGAAGGAACCGTGTTTCCTCTTTCCCTTTAATCACAACCTTGGCTCAGATTGCTTTGAAATATAATCAGTTAATAAATACACATTAATTCAAACACATGATATTTTTTTTCCAACTTTGTTATATTGCAAAAAGACCTTGAACTATTTCAGTATTTACACTGATACATGTCATATATTTAGCATTTACTGTCAAATCAATTCAAGCCTTGAATAATAAAAAATATTTTGCTGTCTTCAAAGTCACAAAAGGTATTTTGAGGTCTTTGCCTGTTGTTATTCTTTGTTTGACAAACTGCCTGTGGCATAGAGAATGAGGCACAAATCTTTGAAGGGGAAGTGACTGAATAAATAAGTAAATCAATAGCATTCCTTATCATGGATAAAAAAAAAAAAAGGTTGTATAATGTATTTATTTCCCCAGATTTTTAAAGATGTAATAAAAATATGATGGAAAGAATCTCTAACAAGATTACTAAAATCACATTTCGTAGGTAATCTGGTTAGATGATTTACATATCATTTTGTAATCTGAATACATAATCCCGATAACATGTTAGCCATTTTTGCCCAACCCTGTCACACTTACACAACTACCACTCACAAACCACCTGCTGTGAAAGAGTAATGGGGAAAATCCACTGGAAGCCATAATCATGCTATTTCATGAATTGAACTAATTAGGCAATTAGCTGAAACTCATTAGACTCTGTTTCTGTACCATGAGGTTAAATTATTACAGCTGAGAAAGTGTTACATGAGCACAGAGCCCTCACTGAATTGTGAAATCCACATTATCTTAAACGTCCAGAAGGATTTAAGCCTTCTATGAAACGTTTGTGCTATCATCTCTAGATCTCTTCAGAGAGAAGCTCTGCTGGTCTGTTGTGGCTCACAATGGAGATTAAACGCTTTCATGTTGACATTTCATTATCTAATTTCATACCGTTTTTATCCTTCTCGACTACACTGATTTCTAGAAATGTTTTCTGTTTAATTTTACTGGCAAACACTTCATAGCTCTTACAGTTCTAATGCCAGAGGCTCAGTAAACTCTCACGCTTCAGGAAATTTCAATACAGCAGAGCAGAGATAAGAGTGGTTACAGCTCATGAAACTACTGAAGTGCAAAATCTTTGTGTATGCTAGAAGGGATTAGATTCTCGGATGCTTGCTTTGACTACATTGATAATAAGTGTTGGAGTAACAGAACTGCTGCTCAGGTTATATTCTAGCATTAGAACTTTTCTTCTCATCAAATCTATGGTAAATTTATGTCTGCAAGATCCTGAAAATTTGTTCAAAACATATATATGAATATGGAGTGCATTATGTCTGTAGTTTGATATTTAAGTAGCTGCGTTATTCACTTTCTTGATAATTCTTTGATTTATTTTAAATTCAAACCTCCCCAGGCTATATATCTTTTTTTTTTTTTTAATCTAGTTGTGTTATTTAAATTATTTATGTTACCTGCAACAAATACACTAAGCCACTTTTTTATATTAATGTAAAAAATCTTTTAGAAAAGTTGTTGGTTTTGCACACATTTTGATAATTAATCAACCAAAATAACAGCTACACAATAATGTGCATAAGAGAGATGAACTGTCTATGGCCACATTTATAATTTAAAAAAACACAGACTGTATATAAATGATGGAAGCAGCTTCTAATAGCTTGCAAAGATGCATAGAAAGATCCATACATTAAGTAATTCTTTTCAGGTACATTTATTGCCTCATTAGTTCCAAGTCTTATTAAACAGAACATAAAAAAATGACTAGCGGAAGCAAAGCTGTTAGATGTGCTTTAGTAATGACAATGAATAAAACTGTGCAGTAAAGTTGCAGTAAAGTCGTGCAGTCGTGGCAATTTACATTCTTTTGCTGATTAAATTCGTGTTGATCCTTATTTCTGATTTGCTGTAAAGTGACTGCCCCCTGCTGGAATTTCTGTCATGTGTTCCTAATTTGTGGGACAGTGCCAGATCTAATTGCACTACTTGAGTATCATGTTTATGTGGAATTTCATATCAGTGTGCAGCTGTGACATGCCAGCAATATATAGGAGAAACGTGAACGGTAAAACCTCTGCAGCATCTTCCTCTTGCATTACTTGCTGCACATGTAGGCGGCATCAGGTTGTCAGCTAGTACACACATTGTGCTGGCTGACACTAGGAAGAGAGACGCAGCTCGACCCCTTCATGAAGTGTGGCAAAGGAAATCTGGAGCTGATACCAGAAGGCTGGATGTGAAATGACCTGAATCTGACATAAAACTGTCAATCTAAGACAAGGCCAAACAAAGTCTCCCTTGTTTTTTTTTGTTGTGTGCAGTGCCAAGTCAGCTTGAAACTCACAGTTCTGCAGTGCATCCAAAACACAAAAACACACCAACTTGAACAGATGGATGGAAAGGCTGAGTGCTGATACTGCATCAGTGATGCTTGTGACAGATGCTCTAATTATTGTAGTGTGTGAAAAAAACTGACAGATCCTGAAACTATCTATATGTAATGGAACATGGATCAGCATTTCTATAAATATTATGTCATTAAAATATTGTTTAAAGTGTGCTTTGCTGTTTTTATGACCCCCTTTGAGATTAATATGTCCCTACTGTGGAACACAATGACACATAAAGACATTTCAGAAGCAAGTTAAGCTACTTGCCTTTTGGAAAATTGATCAACTACAGATTATATATCTTCTAGAGCTCCAAAACCGCACATGCATTTATCCTGCAGAAGGATGAGGTCAATGCTTTATTTCTGAAATTGGTTTCACTTGAGTGTTTTCTCTGTATTTAAACAAGCTATTTAAGGAATTTAAACATTTACCACCTATAATTGCACGTTCTTATTCTTTCATAAGCGGTTGAGACTGAGAGTTTACGTCAAACAAGTTTTCATTCATTTCCTCAGACAAACACTTATTTTTGGTTTAGTCAACATGGCTGACTGGATACAAAGGACACGAAGCAGGAAATTAACAGCACCTCTTTTAGTGCTTTTAAAAGAGTTCAAGGCTTTACTGCATGTGCAAAAAAAAGCTTCCAGTTCTTCTTTCTATGTGCTACAGTTACACTGTCAGTGTACGGTGTAACTGTAGCACAAATAAAGTCACAAACAAACGTTTAACTGATCTTCTCCTGATAAAAATGTAAAAAAAAGACTCATTTGGAGTGATGTTGCACTTGCTGTCATTTGGGTCATGGTATTGTTTTTAAATTTAAGGCAAGGAATCTTATAAAAGTGACTTTATCATGCAAATGCCATTTGAGGCAACATGAATATTTACCATAGGTGTGAACATGAGTGTGAGTGGGTGACTGTCTGTGGACAGTGACTGAGTGGGTCTCCTACAGTCCAAAGGCATGCATTTTGTGGGTTTAGCTCAACTGGTTATACTGAAATACCCACAGATGTGAATGTGAGCATGGATTGTTGTCTGCGTTAGCTCTGGAGCAGACTGACAGTCTTTTCAATCCATTTTCCAGCCTTTCTATTGTCAGTGCAAGTTGTTATAGCATATGTGTGGTTGGAAAGCTGTGTTTATGTGAGTATTATATTAATCTGTATTATCAGCCTGATGGCAAAAGTTGAAACAAAGGGTAACAGGGGTGTGAAATGTCTGAAATGATGCTGCTGGTCTTCTTCCTCAGAAGATTGGTGTAGACATCTTTTAGTTGTGGGAACTCCATTTGTATGTAGTCTTCATCACACGTTGTAGCAGCGTTAGTACCGCATCATGATCATGTTTGTGAGGATGCTCTCAGTGATCATTCTGTAGAAATTCAGCACCAGTCCCTGGTGGAGCTGTGCTGGAAATACTACACTCGAACCGAAAGAGTCTTGAATGACTGTAGTGAATGATATGGTTTTTATCACCTTTGTAGGCACTCTATGAAAAAGGAATAATTATTGCTTGCCCATCAAACAAATAACAGTTTCAGTGGGCTAAAGTTACTACACAGGTAGCTTCAACTTTCTTGGTAAGAACTCTCCTTGTTGTTTGTTTGTTTGTTTGTTTTTTGACCAGGCTTGAGGTCTGAAGGTCCATGTCAGGTGGTTGGACAAGGTAACCCCAACACACTTTAACCTCTGCATACTCTCTGCTGCTTAAGAAACTGTTGGGATTTGGGCTGTATTTAATTTAAAGTCTTGTCACCTTTTACTTTAATAATGAAGAACATGTCTAATAATAGGGATTTTAAGCTATTGTGAGTTTCAGCTAAGGATCATCGCTGTAGCCTTGCATAAAACTGGTGGAAATTGCCCGGGTACTATAACAGTGTTTGTTTATGGGCAGTAAAGCTGTTCTATCAGATAGCTAGCTGCAGGTGGATCATAAAAGACATAAATATAATATACTTTAACAAAGACAATGGCGCATTGACTTTAATGTTTTTCTTCCATTCTCTGTTGGTCTGTTCTCATTGTTTTAAAAATTGTTTCACATATCTTCTGACTTTTTGGTTTGCTTGTTTTTTTCTTTTGTTTTTTATTTCAGTCTATGGTAAATTTAACATTTGATGCCTGATAGATTCCAGACCATAAAATATATACTCCCGCCTATCCTGGGAAATCCCAGAAATATGAGCTGTTGCTAAGAGGGGATAAGCAGAAAAGGAAGGAGAGGACAGCCTGATCATCTATTTTTTGTCCAATCCTTCATCTATATGGGAGAGACAAAAATTGTCTGATAAAAAAAAAATCTTCTATTTAGTTCAAATCATGCCATCACGAAGCCCTGTTTCTCTTTGTCTCTTATTTTCTTATGCCTACTGCACTGCGATGATTGCCAACTTAAAAAGTGTACTAGCACCCCCTGTTGGCTCTTCTCTGTCAGCACACAGCTGCAGGGCAGCCAGACTTTAAAAGATTTACTATCTATACTCTGCATCTTAACAGGAGCTGCTCTGCATTTCAATGTACTGCCGATGTATTGCTGTCGCATACTAAGAAGTGTAAAATAGCATTACTTTTTGATATCTCTGCTTGCTGTCCGTGAACTAAACTGCTTGTAATTTATTAAATCAATGCAATTCAGTTGCATTGGCTGTGATTCACTAAGCTCTCTGCCTGCACTTTGTTTCATGCTATGCCTCTGCATTTCCATCATGTATTGTATTTCTGTTTTAACATAGGAACAAACTGGATTAGTATTAAAATGAATAGACCTGAAAAAATCTGATTAAGGAAAAGTAAGAGTGGAGGAGCTTACTATCCCAATAATGCAGGGAAAGGTGAGACAAGATAAGCAAGACAGGCAAGTGGATGCACAGTGAAAAGAGAGGAGAGTCCGAACATCTATTTATTCTCTATTCCCTCCCTGTTTTGTGGGTCTGTATGGGAGAGTGGAGAAATTTGAGCTTTCTATTAGAGAGAGAGAGGGTGGTGAGACAGCACAAGGGAGGGAGAGGGGGAGTGAGAAGGAGGTGAACGAACATGCGATATGGTGAGATGAGAGGATGAAAGGATAGAGGAAGAAAAGTGAAGAAAGGAAGCTAGAAGACAGATAGTTAAATGGATAGATAGATCTATATATAGACAAACAGATAGAGGTGTGTCCTTTTATGTTTTCATTCATGCAGTTGTAGGAGAGGATAGGAGGAGCAACGCTTTCCCTCTCTTTCACTCTCTTTCACACACATATGCACGTGCACTTACAAACACCAACACATACATTTTTTCTGCCGAGAGGGATGGACTCTCCTCCCCTGTGACTCCTGGGGAAGAGAGGAAGCAGCGGATTTTGCAGCTCACACACACGAACATATACTCTTTCTGTCTCTTTCATCTCGCACATCCGGAAGAGCACATGTGTTTCAGAGTGGACTAACAAACAGAGGGATGCGTCATGAAGGTGGGCTCTTTACTATAAAATTTGTTTAATGAGGAGGAGTGAGTGAGTGAGTGGTTCTATCTATCTATCTATCTATCTATCTATCTATCTATCTATCTATCTATCTATCTATCTGTCCACCTGTCTATCACAACCTGTGTGCTGTATGAGAAAGTCATATGTCTCTTTGTTAATGTCAAGTACTCTGACTGTTCTTTGGCTGAATTGTTTGGAGGAGGGGGGGTGTTTTTGCTCTTACGATCAACTCTTGAATATAGTGTGTAGCCTTCAAGGATAATTTGTGGTGCTGTGGGATATTGTACTTTGCCTTTACTTTATACTCTCCTCTGATCTTTGTTTATAGGAAGTCAAAAAATATCTTGAAATATTGCATGTAATGTGAAGTCATCCATGCTTTGGCACTGCGTATACTCATTCACACTTAGACCTAATACAAGGTGCTGTATTGACTTAGTCTTGTGAAAATTGTATTCATTATAGGGCTGTCAGCGTTAATCGCGTTAAAATGGCGTTAACGCAAAACCCGCGTTAACGCAGCAAATCTCAGGTAACGAGTTAACGCGGATCGCCCTTCGTGTGGGGCTGGACGGCGCTAACGCGTTAATCGAGTTAGCGCGAGAAGCTCGATTAACGCGTTAGGGTGATAAGTGCCTTTGATTACTTTATTCATAAAGTCAATGTTGTTTTCTGCATTTATCTGCTATTCGTTATATGAATATTTTAAAAATGTTTTGAGGCAGGTGAGTGTACATTCCCAGTAATCCATGTCACGGTAGTGTTTGGGTTCAGAAATATTAAGAAGTCCCGTTGCCTTCTTTTCAAGCACTAGAGATTTTGAGCTAACGGTGGTGTAGTAGGTGTGTTCATACTGAGTGGATGGTGACGATGCAGTAAAAACAATAAAATGTGGTAAAAAAAAAAAAAAAAGTTGTAACCCTGTATATTAAGACGTTTTCACATTTTTTCCTATCATGCCTAAACAGAATCACACAAAGTAATTGATTTCCTTTTGATATACATGCAGTTTTTAGGTATGTTGGATGATAAGATTTGCCCCCATTTAGCTACAGCTACACAACTACAGGATTACATTCACAATTGTATTGCTTAGCACATACATAAACTAACAACAAAAACACACATAATGACATTACTCAATGCTGGCAAATGTTTTTTGATCTGCATATTAATTTTGTATGCATTATGACTCATTGTGACTCATGACATTTATGTATTAGAAAATATTGCTAATGGAATAGAGATTTTAATACTGACTACAAATGTAGCGATTTGCAATTATTTGTTTATGGGAAGTAGTTTTTAGTCGATATTGCGGGGCATACTTAATTCATTATTAACAAGGTTACAGTAAACGCTGGCAGACAGTTGTTGTTCTGAATATTTCTTTTTTTTAAACCTGCATTAAAATAAACACGCTTTCTTAGATTGTTAGCATCTAGTGTACAATAAAGTTATCTTTTATTATGGCTTAGTAGGTAATCAATGACTCTCCAACAAAAGTCAGCAGTTATTACAGAAACCCTTATACATATTAACACTCTTCCCTAAACATCAAAATATCCTGTTTACTGAATACACAAGTTTGAATTACAAAACAGATTTCATCACAGTGCAAATATAATCAAAGAATGCTGGAGGAGGATAGTCAGACTAATCTTGTCCAGGCTTACCTCACCGTGAACTGCTGGCCAGCTCTCACTGGCTATTTTACAGTGATTCACTGATTAGTGCACAGAGCATGACTCAGACCCATACAGATATCAGGCTGTCCCCCCCCTGATCCTTCCTCTCTATCTCTGTTTCTCTTTGTCTCCTGGTACCATCCGTCTTTAGCCTGGTTACACATAGCACAGGTTGACAAGTGGGCTGCTGGGCCAAATTGGACTGGTCAAGTCTGGCCTACTACACTCTGTATATCTATGGGGAATAGGAAGAAGAAGAAGAAGAAGAAGAAGAAGAAGAAGAAGAAGAAGAAGAAGAAGAAGAAGAAGAAGAAGAAGAAGAAGAAGAGGGAGGTGGTGATGGGAAATGAGGGAGTTTGTCAGTCAGGCGAGGAAAAAAAGTATGTGAGGGCTGGGGAAGAGAAGAGAAGAGAAGAGAAGAGAAGAGAAGAGAAGAGAAGAGAAGAGAAGAGAAGAGAAGAGAAGAGAAGAGGAAAATATAATAACAGAAATAAATGCGGCATGAAAAGAAAAAAAAAATTCTGCTCACAGACAGCATCAATATGCTGGATACACAGTAACACATTCACAAGGACTCATACAAACAGACCCAGAAGCCATCATCAGACCATGGTGTACAAAGCACCAACAGACAGTAAAACCCCAAAACACCTGAAATGGTATCCATGGCAACCAAACTACTAGCTCCTGAATTTTAGCCAAAACAGCCAGTGATTTATCTTTGAGTGATATCTCTACAATGACAGGTCAGTCTGGCCTGATCTCATATCGTGAAGAAAAATGTGTCCATTAAAGGTTAGAGGTTTGATTAGTCACACTTCAGGATTAAAGCAGTCTGATTTACTGCATTTTGCCTGCGTGGAGTCTTCTCCTCTCTGGCAATATGTGTTGCGATTGTCAATGAGAAACAGTAAGTGGTAGATCTAGCTATCAAGGTGCACATTAAAAGTAAAAAAAACAAACAGATTTATTCTCCCTCTACATAAAGAAGGAATTTTCTGGAACAACTGTGGCAAAGGAAGTGGAGTAGGCTGTTCACTAAGTTGGAGCCGTCTAGTAATACTGTTTTCATTATTGTGATAACGAAACAATGCAGTTATGCTAGTTATGCATGACTATCAATGTATGATGAGCGTCCTTATTTGGACTGTTGTAGCCCTTGCTTATCTGTCCTCATGTTGCAGTAGCCTCGATGTCAGTGAGTTCAGTTCAGTATAATTCAATATTTTTTCTCAAGAAAAAAAAGAAAAAAAGAACAGCACATCGGTGAATGATCTATTCGTCAGTTTCTTATTCTTAGTTGTTTTATTTTGTTGTTATTGTCAAAAAATAGAATAAAGCAGTTCATATACATACTGTAAATGTTTCCCTTTGAGAAAATCAGTCAATGTTATATCTTGGATATCTGCTCAAGCTCTCATAATGCTTCAAGCATTTTCTGTTATTAAATTAATGTCACATATTTAGCACTATGCACTCTCAGAGTTGCTATTCTGTTACAGCTAATTGGGATAATGAACAGGTTTAGTATTGTAGAGGCGTAAGTGTGGAGAACACGCATGAATAGATTAATGCGTCTCGTTCTCATATAATGTCTCTTCTGCAGATGTCACCTAAGGACAGCCCTGAGGTTGCTACCTGCATACTCAGTACGCTTAGTTGATTTTATAACCGCGGATGGAATAAAAAGGATAAAAAGCTGAAAAAATAAAACTGCAGGAGATGCCTATAGAGCTACAGTTTGTGGTGTCTTCACTGTTCGTTTTGAAAGTGTAATTTAGCATCAGTTTCTTCAGTAGCCAGATATGCATGGCTTATTGTTATACTTGGGATTCAGTTTTTAGTCCGTTTGTAGAGATGTTTCTTTTATTCCTGTGGTCAGTTTTATCTACAGTATACCATTTTAGATCAGTAATGTGGTAGTTTTGTCTTGACATTGTTCACATTTGACAAAAAATCTTTTTGGGGGTGGGTTTATTTTTTTTCCTTTTAGACTAAACTGTGCTTTTAGTCATTTTTCTGCGTAAGGTCTAAATTATTTATTTGGGTTTTTTTGTGTTTTTTGGGAGGGTTGCATTCTTCAAACAACATTCTGTTAACCTTTGCCATTTTAAAGGTTTTTGAAAAATCTGTTTTAAAAGCTACATTTTGAAATGTCGTATTGATATCAGATACTCAGTAACCTTGTTTGCACAATCTCTGGTACAGATAGATGGATTTTATTTGTATAGTGTTGAAAGCTGTCTAGGACTTGTCTGTAAGAAGATTTTAACTCCCTGTTTTGTATCAATCATTTCACCTAAGAGTTGAAAGAAGCCTTTTATTTAGTTGTGGTATGAAACGGTGGATTACTGTCTAACAGTAAATGCACTGATAAAATGCATCTACACTAGACCGCATTATTGAGGAGTTGGCCTGTGTAGTTCTACCTACTGAATCCCCTTTAAAACTACAGCTGGCTCTGCACAAGTTTACAGTGCCGCACCCACTTTAATTTATTTCAGATTCAAGGTTGTTCTGAAGGGATGGTGGTATGTGTGGTAATCAGAGGAGAATGACCAAATTCATGGTCTTGGCCTTGTGGGTAGACAACATCAGGTTCCCTCACTTCTGCCCTTCACTGTTTCCGATTGACACATCATTCATCACTAACACTGCACTAACAAGGGTTTAACAAGGCAAAACATATAACACCTCTTAGAACATTACAAGATCTTGTCAGAGAGAAAGAGAAAATGAGATTTAACAAACCATTAATAATGAATGAACCCGGAGGAGGGGAGAGGATGCTGACTCTTTTGTTTAATATATTTACATTTCTGCTCCCTGCTGTTTTACTAAATTGGTACATTGTTACAGTATTAATTCATTACATAGCTTAGAGGCAAGTGTAATCCTGATTAATTTTCACTAACCATAAAGGTACCATACAAGAGCGGTTTGTGTGTTTATTCACTGCTCCTGCATGCAGTCACTACCCGCACTCTGTCCTTGATTTATCTAACACTGTCCAGTTTAGGAAGCCTATCTGTTTCTCAGGTGACACAGTCAGTCTACATTACTTCTCATTAGGTTTCTATCTAAAAAGTGCTACTTCACTTCAGTCACTTAAGGGTGACACAACCCTGTTCAATTTGTTAAAGACGATGTGTTTTTTTCATGCACCTATCAAAGCATGTGGATTTTTAAAAAGTCTTTAATGAGTCTAACATGCTTGCTGTTTTTCCTCAAATTATAAAAAAAATAAAAAAGAATATGTCAGTAGCATGATGAAGTTAAAGTTACAGTCTGTAAAATCTTCCTGTTAAATTAGTACATTGCAGTAAACTGTTTTCTTAGCCTTTACAATTCAGGTATATAGTTCTAGTAATGGTGGCAGCTGTAGGACCATAATTTTTAGTCAGGCTAGAGAGATCAAAACATTTAAATTAGGCTGTACCCCATAAAAGCCACATCCATCCAGTGTATTCCCACTACTCCTGTGTAAAAAAATTTTTTAAAAATGCCCCAAACATTTTTGTACACACTCTATTTGAATAATATAATTACTTGGGTTAATTAAATATTTTGTGTTATTTTACATTTTTACCCATCTCAAAGACTTCTGTCAGGTGACAAGGAAACTGAGGTGAGTTTTCAGGAGGTCCAATTTCACTGCCGTTATTCTGCTTTCTGTGCAGTGCTGCTTTTTTGTTGCTGTTAGCCTCTTTTAGCTGCTATTAGCTGATGCTAGCTGCTGTTATACTCTGTTCGCTACTGCTAGCCTTTGTTTTTTTGCCATTGCCTCTGTTAGTTACTATGAACTTGTCTGTTAGCTACTATTATAAAAAGAAAAAGAGGAAAAAGCTACTCTTAGCCCCTCTTAGCTACTGCTAGCCGGTGCTGGTGAAACTTTAGTTAAAGTAACACTATTGGATCGATGCGTAGTGACTATGATCATATGATCTTAGAATGAAATCAAGCTGTTTATATGAGGGAATGTATAATTTTAATGACACTTGAACCTATCATTAGTACTGGCATAATGTTAGCTTAAAACCACATGTTGTTGTTTAGCCAGCTGTTTGTCAGCTGTTCAGAGATTGAAGGTCAGCAGTAATTGCAATAATATCAGGAATAAATGCACAATTTCATGTGTTAGAACCTGACTTCAGTTCAGGAGATGAGGTGAAGGGAATAAGGATGACGTTTTATCTAGCTGCTGGTTGTTTGGGTCTCTTTCCATTGATTCTTTCATATCTTGAGTCAGAAGTTTAGAAATAGAGGAAAATGTACTTGGACAGCAAGCAAATGCCTAAGAGTTCTCTTCTCCCCCACCTTTGGCTTTCAAAGTATGTGGCCACTGTCTAGCCACACACATAAAATGCGATTAGACAAAAGCACCATGTTCAAGGTGGCGGGGCAACATGGGAGCTTCCACAAACCAGTGCTTTAAGTGAATGAATTCATTAAAAAATAATGCATTAGTTTGCTGAAATATTTAAATACATACTAATCAATGTATATTCATAAGGAAATGTTCTTTTATATTATATTCTAATCTCATAAAATTACTGATCTCACCTTTGAGAGTCTGTAAGTGTTATTGCTGGGTTCAAATGTATACTTTCTATTTTCTCCATGCACTGGAGTTTTCTCTAAATACTCCTCCCACTGTCCAAAGACATGCATGGCAGCTTATATGGTTATTCTAAATTGGCTGAAACGGTGCCGATGTGAGAGTGTAGCTGTCAGTCTCTCTCCTAGAAGACCCTATTATTCAAATACTGCAGCAGAAATCAACATTTTCCAATCTTGTGTTGTTCAAATGGCGAGCCTATGTGATTGACTGAAGTGCACCAAATAAAGTAGTCACTGAACGTATACTTTCCATATATAGATAGAAATATACAGGTAGACAAAAAAGAGACTTTCCACTACGCCAGTCGACTAGTGTTCATCATTTAGCACCATCTAGCTGTAGTTTCAATCATTTAGCACACCTGATTTCAAAACGAAAATAATCATAATCATAACCATTACCTTTATGTGCAAGAGATGAAGCAGTTGAACTCATATGACAAGATATGAATAGGCCACAGCAGGAGTGCAGATGATGTACAGTAGGTACGACTTATTGTGACAGTGTTAATAACAGTGCAAAAAGAAAGTGTAGACTCAGTGATTTTAAAGTTAGCACCCTGTCCTGGAGTTAAATCTGCCACTAAACTTCTTGATGTGTTGGCTCATCACTGCGAACATCAGCATCCCTGGGGCTTGCAAGAGGGATGGAAGGCAGGAGACGGAGAAGCCTGGGAGACTGTCAAGGCCATTCATATAATAAAATTCCTTTGCTCCAAGTAAAATAGTGGCAGGCAAAAGAATTAGTGTGAAACACCACAAAGTCTTCTACAGGCAGCAATGGCAATTTTATCCATGTTTGTCACTGAGACATCATATTTACTTAACTTAATTTGCTGAAAATTTACACCCTCTACGTGTCAAACCCTGAGCTAAGCTATTTATATCTAAATTAAATGCTATGGACAGTCGCACTCACAGAACTGATGGTCTGACAGCATAGCACGGACACCCAGACATAAAATCCACTCACACCAGAGACCAATAAACGCTCACACGTGTTGTTCCTGTTAAATGACACTTTGTCAGAGAGCTGCTACTTATTCATTTATTATAATTACAAACACACTGACACAAGCACTCAAAGCCCAAAATGCAAATACTGCTGCACTCTAAGATTCTGTGCATTGTGAAAAGTTGTGGTAGTTACAAATCTCCGATAAAGGTCATGGTGACGAGTTGATGCTCAGTCAAACTGTACTGCAGATATTGCACCCAAGCCCCTATTTGGGGACAGATCATCTCTCTGTCCCCAAGGTGATCACATTACTCAAGCTAGGAAAAAAAAAAGTTGCAGTCCTAAATTGAGTTCACTCAACAGAGTTTCATGGCTAATTTAATCTATGTGTAATTTGTGGATACATTTGTGTGAAAAGTTTATGTTATCACAGAAAAAAAGCTTTCTCTTCAGCATTCCTAATCTTATCATTTCCTAAAAGTTCAAACATGCTTGTTTTTTGGCTGATATTCTAAAGCTGACCATGAAAGGTCCAGATGATTTTTTTTTTTAAAAAGACTGCTAAGAGAGATGAGCCCTTATTGTGAATCAATTCATGAAACTCACTCTTTCAGTGCTCCCTCTTTGTTCCCTTCCATCGTTGTAATTTAGCCGAGGCCTGTGGCTTGTCAGGGGATCGTGCCCAAGCAGCTCCACTGGCAGAGCTTTAATGAAACACTTTGGTGCACAAAGCATGTGAGTGCTTCAGTGGATATGTGTGTGTGTGTGTGGGTAGTCATAACCCATTCTCTGTTTCTGTATACACCAGCTGAGCCAGTGTAATTTAACATCCTGCTGATTCCACCACAGACACATGGAGTCACAAACACAAACACACGCACAAACAGTGAAGTGCCGTGGTATGACCAGTGGCAATAAGATACATTTGCTATTAAAGATATGCAGGAGATAGCACAGTCAGGAAATGTCGGTCGGCTGGTCGGAAATGTGGAGAAAAATGCAGCGGTATGCAAAACATCTGCTTTTTAGTAAGATGAGAGCACCATCGTGGTAGCTATAGTACTGTAGTCAACAAAAAATACATCGCTTGTATTGCTACACCCGCAGCAGCTTATTGCAAGTGTGATTTTATGGATTGATGATATTTAGAAGTTTTTTTGTGTCTGTGTGTGAGAAGGAGGCAATGAGGGCAGTGTCTTTCTTTCTGGACAGTAATTGCAATGCAAATGTAAGAGGAATAATAAGACATGTGGGTAATAAAATGTTATTAAAAGTAGATTGAATATCAATTATTTAAAGGGGTTTTCTTATTAAACACTGTATGGTGGAGTAACTATGCTGGAGACTCCACTCTGCAGAAAGCTAATAGTACAACTTATAAATATGGTATAACACAATCCAGTTCAAATGCAGGCACTGAGTGGAAACTGTCTTCCACCAAGTTGGACTGAATTCATTGAACTGCACACCATATGTATAAATCATTAAATCAAATATCAATGCATCAGCAGATTTACAGACAACACAAAAAGTCCACATGAAAAAAAAGTCTGAAGATCCAAAACATCAAACCCATCAAAGAATTCAGTGCATCTTATCAAAGCTTCTATTCGTTTTCATAATAGGACATATTAATGCCATTATGAAATGAGTCACTTGCAGTGAAGACCCTAATGAGAATTATTGTCTGACTGCAGCTTTGCAGAGAGGTTCAGGGTAGAAATGAGAGAAGACAGTGTTTACTGGATTTAATGTTGCTTTGTGACAGCTGGGAGTCTAAAATTAACACGTGTTTACTAATGAGTTTGCCACAAATTGCCACATCACATTAGAAAGAGTAGTCATTGTTTCGTTTCTGCCTAAAACCACCCCTCCCCCAACACGACCGCCTCCCCACTACGCACGCACACACACTCACTTCAAAATTAAAAAAAAAAAAAATTTTAATGGCATTTTAAGAAACCATTAAGAAATAAAGAAAATTCCTGATATCAACAATCAGACTAGGACAAGAAATAACCGAGAGAAAAAATAAAATAATCACTTTCGACCTAACAATTATGCTAGTATGTATGTTTTTAGTGTACACATTTTTGCACATTTCTTCCTATCTCTTTAAAATACAAAAAGATGAACAAATGTGCATAATCTTTGAATATAATTAAGTTGTAGAGTGAACAGTAAGAAGAAACAAAGATGATGAAGTCCTAGCACGCTCTGCAGAACCAGCAAAACGCATACAGTCCTTACAGTCTGTGCTAAACAACCAAGTGCTCCCAGCTGACTGGATAAAACTGATTAAATGAACAGATAGAGCACTGAGTGGGTGGGTTAACACTGAACTCAAGTCTCATCATGGTCAGCAGGGTTCTTATGTCATTTAACAGGACTGTGAATGACTTATTGATTTTGATAACACAGGTGGGATGAGTGGACACGGGCACTTTGCAAGAGAAGGAGACATGAAGGGAAAGTGTGAGCGAAAGTAGATTGAGTGCATGATTGTGGCAAATGCAAAAGCTTTAAATGTGATAACCTCTTATTAGTCCAGATGAAAACAGGTGTCCAGAAGATGTACCAAAAATAGACTATATGAATTATAACAGTATATAACGCTTAGCATCTTCAAGTCCTTCCTTGTCATGTTTCTTCTTCTCTGTGAATCAAAATCATTTCTCTGTCTTCTATAGCTTATACAAAGATGCACAAAGACAGAAGTTTAGAAGTGTATATCATCATTTGCAGGTCAGCTTCGAGGCCAATGCTGACTTTTGTTATCAGCGATTAAGAATGACCTCTGTCTGTTAAAAAAAAAAGGTCAAGGAAGAGGTCTGCTGAAAGCTTTGTATAGAGAGACAGACTGCATTGCCTCACCTGCCTGACCTTTAAAAGGTGATGCATATAGATGCATATTTAAGACATAGTTTGGTCTTGAGCTTTTCTCTGCAGTGTAGGACTCTGACAAAGAAAAACAAATTTCTTATTTGGGTTTTCTGTGACAACTTTTGTAAATTTGACACAAATAGATGAATGTACTGTAGATAAACGTAAGTTATAACTAGACCAACAAAGAGTTTAAAACCTACCCCCAACTCAGGAGTGGTGAAGGGATTACCATCCACCATTCCCAAGGCTGAGACAGACATACACATCCAACCAGTAGCAGTAGGTACACTCTTACTGGATCACAGAAACCAGTCAGTTCTAGTGTTTAAAGGACAGAAAGCAGCGTCAGTCCCTGTTGTCATTCCTATCACCAACATTTACTCTCAGGTTCAAACTGTCACCATGGATGCATTGTGCAATCTGTGTGCGCCAAATGAAACCATAAAAGATGTTTTTCTTCACAAAAACATTTTTTATACAAAGTGCACAGCATCTGAAGACGTGACGCTGTGGATTAAACTGGATGATTGATAATTTCAGAAGGCCTGAGCAACCACGTGTGCTAGCCTTCAACCTCAAGAAGGAATCAAGGAATCGATCCAGGAATGAAAGTTGAAATAGAGAGGTAGAACAAACAAATTGAGAAATAGCAGCACAGTTCCCAGCTGAGTTGGAAGTGATGAGATTTTTTACCGAGGTATAAAAGGTATGTAGGTATGAAGATTCAAGACTGTCAGAGTAAATCTGGGGAAGAATAGAGCTGCTGGGACTGTCTAACTCCAGCTCCTTTTATTCCCAGACTTTCTTGGGAAGTGATGGATGGTCTTGCTCCAGTGTTGCAAACTGAAACAGAAGCAATTCAATTTAGAGCGACTGATGAAAAGTTTTGTGTACTTATAAAGTCGTTTTTCACAGAAATTAAATCTGGGAAGACAGAGCAACATGAAGAAATGGGATGAGACGCTTCATGTGTCTCAGTAGCTTTGCAAGCATCTTTTTATTGTCACCCAACAGAATTTTTTCAGTTAGTATTTACAGCAGTTTTTTTTCTCTGTGCAATTGTGCAATATGTTCATAAAATTACACATTTAAGAAGTTATTGTAGTTTTTTTAATAATATAATATAATATAATATAATATAATATAATATAATATAATATAATATAATGATAGATTTGACTTCATGGAGTTTGAAAGGTTCTCTACGACCATCACACAGAAAACTAGTCATTTTCATCCACCAGAAAATAAACAAGTTGTTGTCTATGCAAGTTGCAATTTGCAGGCAACAAGTTGTTTGTTTGTTTTTTTTGCAGGAAACAATGAAAGAAGTATATTGTAAGTACCCTGTACTTTCTGGGGCGTGGGTCGTGTCATTGCAGGGACTAAGGTGAAACAACAGAGTACGTAAGATGTAAAATGGGGAAATACTGTTTGTTTTCGGTATTTACCATGAAATAATCCAGTTCTTAAAAAAATAATTTAACTTAATTGAATTTTATGTTATTATTTTATTGTTACCTGTACAAAACTTGTACACAAAATTACAGGTAATTGCAGGGTACTTGTGCATTAATCGCAGGTGCTACAGTGTAATTGTTTCATTGTTTCGCGGGTCTTGCAAGTGATGCCATAATATAGCCTGCATTTCAGAAAGCACAGGGAACTTACAGTGTAATTGTTCCATTGTTTCTTGCAAAAACCTGACAAGCTCCCTGCAAACTGCACATAAGTACAGGGTACTAGCGCGTTATTCTAAAGAGTTACCAGATTTCTCTATGTCTAATTTTTAAATCAGTTTTGACACTTGCTTGTACATTTTTATTGCTCTCAATGTCATGGCTGGGGCAGCGGTCGTGTGGTGTTGAGAAGGAGGACCCAAGATGCAGACAGCGGTGGTGATGTGTGTGCAGAGGAAGAAACAAAGGCGAGGGCAGAACTAAGCAAAAACCTAAACTGGGAAAAACTAATAAACAAACCTGAAGACATAAGGACACGAGAGGAGGAGCGTAGAGCTGCTGAGAAACACTGAATACGCAGAATCATGCAGAATAACGCAGACAATCCCACCAGGACCACAGGCAGGCAGACACAATAAATACACAAGGGGTAATGAGGGAATGACACACTAGAGGGGACCGCAGCTGGACCTAATAGACCTGATGAGACTCAGACGTTAAAAGTAAAACAGGAAATTCACAAACTGCTTTACAACATGAACACAAGGACGCGAACAGGAGGAAGGGAGAGCACTAAACACTAAACACAAGAGCAAACGTAAGAACTAATACCATAACAGAAGAAACTAGAAAATAATAACAAAAAACTCAAAACACTGGGTCACGACCGGGGACCACGACACTCAAAATAACATGTGATTAATGACATCGTGATAACTACAACTCGTTAATGAGGAGCATCTTATCTTCTCTGCTTCATTTGTGAGAAGTTATGAACAAAGATAAAATGAATGAGTTTTTTTTTTTGTATCTGGTCCGTGTTGGTTATTATTGAACTACTAAATGTTAATTCAGTAATTCATGCATTTTCTTCAGCAGAATTTAAGTCAGATATTATTTTAAAGATTAAAGTATGATTCACAGTCTCTTCTTCAGAATGAGAAAGAAAAATAATTGTAAAACTAATTTCTACAATCCATATTTATATATCATAGTTAAGCAATCTCTAGCTGCTGTGTTCATGAGTGCATGTAAAATGTGGCTGATGTTTTCAATTTTAGATTAAATGAAATAAACTCAGTTATCCTAAAAAATATATAACATGTGACATTATTCTATTAAACCCCAAACATAAGCTTTTTTCTGACCGTGAAAGAAGGTTAGGGTTAGCTAGTAACTAAAGTAACTAAAAGTGTTATTTAAAAATAGTCATAGATAAACTAAATGAGACTCACACTACTGTCAAAATTCCTTTATATGGACTCTGTTAAAGCATATACACCCATTTATGGCTACATGGGTCATTTTTATCCAGAAGGAACAAACTATTGACAAACAAATGTACCTTCCTCTACCTGAAAACATTTGGCACATCATGAAAAATATGACAAAAAAGACCAAACTCCAGCAGCTGGTCTCTTCAGTTCCCATTTGTTAAAGGAAGAGTGGATGCTACGCAGCAGTAAAATTGTCCCTGATTCAACTTTGAGATGTGTTGCTCACATCAAATTCAAATAAAGTGGTGCATTTTCTCAATTTAAACATTTAATATGATTTCTATCTTCTATCATGAATACAATTTGGGTTAATGAAATTTGCAAATGATTACATTTACATTTTACACTCTGAACCAAACTTTTTGGAATTAGGGTTGTAGATGTTTGTTTGTGGTTTGACTAGAAAGTTTTCTTTCTTTACTTGTCCCTCCAGCTTTCAGTGAGGGCTAGTAGTTTCCCCAGATCAAGAATGTACAACACATACTGAGTTCATTTATGTGGTTCATGGCAGCGCTGAGCAGCAGCGGAGTGTACAGCATTGGTTTCATTACGACTTTTCACTCTGAACAAAGTGGAAATACATTACTGAAGTATAATTGCCCTTTTAGATTTATAACTGTACTTTAATGGGTGTACTTTAATGCATTTGATTTGTTAAGCTACTTTATGTTGCATTAAAATATTTTTTATACTTTAATGAACAACATGGCCATTTTTCTGCCAGAAATAGACCAAATATACCTCTACTGCTTAGCCTTTAAATACTGTAGCTACAAGTCACAGCTATTCTTCACATTATAAATGCTTCAAGTAGTTCTTCATTCCATTAAAGTAGAACATTAGATTTGAGAATTGTGACCCTGTTGCTTTAGCTGAAGTATTAAGGTGAAATGTAACTGTTGCTGTGCCCACTTTGTATTCCAGATCATACTCTTGTCCTGTGTGTGTACCTGACTTAAAGATGGATGATGTTCCTCATCTATTGATTGGCTCCAATGATGGATTCAAGCTGAAAGTGAAAGAGACATAAGTTGGCATTAAGCCAGGCGCTCTTACTGGCACAACCAAAAACAAAAATGAATATGTGCCAAGTGCACATATTCATTTTAGGGAGGCAGAAAGACAGATAAAGGAAAATAATAGTGCAATGATGTCTTTATTGTAGTATTTAATTACTAAAGTTATATTTCAAAGGCACCATAGGCCAATGACCAAAACATGCATCTCCTGCCAAAAACATTAAACTGTAAAAGAAATAAAAATCCCATCATCCATTTTAATGCTATGTGTGCATAAGACCATCTGGACTCTTGGGTGCAACACAGTGATTTTTAGTCACATCTGAGCTGGCAGGATCAAAAAGCAGCAAAATAGCATGACACAGTTTGCAATTACCATATAGCAAAGCAGCGCAGTAATAGAAGCACAATGAGGGGTCATGCAACATCGAGTGATTATCATAACAAATGCAGAGCATTTGATGCGTGACTCATATGTTGTTGTCTCTACAATCCCCATAGCTCTGTTATTATCATTGTTCCTGTTACTTTGAGTTTGACAGAGCCAGCCCAGCAGTTTCATCTCACTTTTCTCCTTTCCCTAACCAAAACTAATGGTCCTGAGTGCACAGACACAAAGTGATATTGATCTTCACATGTAACTCTCAGCAGGAAAGCAAATAAGCATACTTCCCAAAATGTCAAGCTGTTTGGATGAATGCATCATGTTTGCAACTCAGGTAGCCAAAAAAAGACTTCAAAAGAACAATGGCATTTCCAATGTAACAGTAAATGATGTGTGTTTTTCCTATTACAGTACCTTAGAGGTTCAGCAGCCTTTTCTTTCTTTCTTGTTGACATGAAATAATGATTTATGTACTAAAATGGAGTACAGTGGTGTAGTGGTTACCACTATTATCTTGCAACAAGACGGCTCCTGCTTCGTCTAGTACTACAAAGCAACTGCAACATTTCAATAAGGAGAGATCGTGTGGAAGAACTGAAGAAATTTACTGAGATACAGAATTCAATTAAGCTATTAGACAGATGAGGAATTAGGACAGGACCACTGTAGTTTAGACACTGAAGATGAAGGTGGAGGCTTGGATGGGGTTCTGCTAGCCAGGGGTGCCGTAAAGGGGTGGAAGGTTAGGACGATTCTAAGGGCCCAGGCTGAGGAAGGGCCCAGAAGACCATTTTTTTTCTTATTTCTTTTTACTTTTTAATATTTACGTTAAATGTGCTAGGGCCCCTCCTACACAGAGTGTATTTTGTCTATTTTGACCATATATTTAATAATATTTAACAAATAATGTATTATAATGATGTACTGTTTATGACACACCCCTCCCTTTCACAATGGTTCATTCCACCCGTCCTTCCAAGCTACAGCTGCTACCATAGCGTCTCTTGCTCAGACATTGACAAACGCAGGCATGTCGCATCATACAGGGTATGTTTATTGGGTTAAATTTTATCTGTGAAAAATGTAGAGGGCCCATAAATTTTGGTTTCCATAGGGCCCAATTCTGGGCCCTATGATGTTTTTGTTTTTATTTTTAGAAGTCTGTTTTTGAATCAGTTTTAACATTTTCCACTATTGCCTGGTTTGGCAGTGTTAAAACCAGGGACTGTATGAACTTGAACGAGTTGTAAGGGTAGCCAACAATGTAATAGGTCTCCCACAGTCACTCTTACTTGCTGTAAATGAGCAGCAAGTATTGCGAAAGGCCCGAGCTATTGTGGAGAGCTAGAAAAACACGTGGCATAGAGAATTTTAACTGCTTCCTTCAGGCTTCATGCACAGAATATCAAAAGTGTGTAACAGAACCAAAATAGCATATAGCATTTTTTTATTATTATTATTATTATTATTATTATGTGTTGTGGTTTTGTATGTTTGGTTTATTTTGGATGTGAATATTTTATAAATTATTATAGTTGTTTCAATGTCAGGGCTCAGTGAGGTGAGCCGTGTGGAGGAGGGAAAAGAGGATCCAAATGCAGGCATCTTAGTAGGTGAAGTGGTGGATTTATTAAACATAAGAAAATAACAATACAGAGAAGGGACAGGGAACTAACTAAACTGGGGTAAACTAAACTATAAACACAGCGCACACGAAAACACTAACAAAGGAGAGAACAGGCAGACGACGAGCGGCAGCAGGGAGAGCACACAATGAGCAGGATGACAAACAGCATGGAAACGCAGGGTGATACGCAGACAAACCAGCACTGACTAAGAGACAAGACACCACTTAAATGCACACAGAGAACAACGAGGGGATTACAGGCAGGTGGGAAACACAGCTGGGACAAATGACGCTAACGAGACCTGGGGAACAAAGCAGCACACACTGAACACATTCACAGACGCCGACTTTCACAATAAAACAGGAAACAGGAACACA
>VUQR01035298.1:10328-32550 GCA_015108515.1 Hemichromis elongatus | reverse complement strand
CAGCGGCGGTGGTGAAGGAGGGGCCGCACGACGGGCTGCTCGAGTCGGGGGCGGCAGCTGTGAAGGTGGAGGCGCACGACGGGCTGCTCCACCCGGGAGCAGCGGCGGTGGTGAAGGAGGAGCCGCGCGACGGGCTGCTAGACCCGGGAGCGGCGCCGGCCCCACCCCCACCAGAGGCTGGTGCCAGCTGGACATCTGCCCAGCCGCCTGTGAGCTGGGACTCGCTACCGTGCCGGTCACAAGTCTTGCACCTGCCACGCGGCCGACCTCCGTACCAGCTTCGCCGGCGCCGCTGGACTCGTGGGCGGCCACCTGAACTCACACCTGCCCGTCGCTTGGCCAGGCCCGGGGGTGCCGACGGTCCGGGCTTATTCCCTCTGCCACTCGCGGTGGGGGAGTAGGTTCGGCCGGATGGCTCCCCGGCCTCAATCGGGCGATGGGGGTATGTGGTGGGCGTGGTTTGCGGTGCCGTGCGGACGCACCTGCACGGCATCTGCAATCACGCCCGTCTGTTAAAACACGGGGACTCAGGGGTTGGGGTGTGTGGTGGTGAGAAGTGTGCAATAAAGATGCTGCCAATTGAAGCTCCGTGGTCCCGCCGTGCCTTATTCTCGCCACACTACCTTAACGAGCAGTTTAGCTATTGTACCTGATAAAGTGGCTGTGAGTGTATGTTTTGTAATAGCTAGCAGGCACAGGCAGACAGACAGAACACACAGTATAAGATGTGGGAGATCACAACACAGACAAAAGAAAACATGGGGTTTTAAATACAGCAATCAGGGAATGGGAGACGGGAGGGAAACACAGCTAGAACAAATCTGGGCTAAAGAGACAAGGGAAGGAAAATCAGACACATTAACATAGGACACAGACCTTCAAAATAAAACAGGAAACACCGACTAAACGTACAGACACAGACTCATAAGCAGACACTGCAACACAGGGAACACAGAGACGTTGGACCAGGGCAGACACAGAGAAAGGTAAACATACCTTCTAACACTAACTTAAAATAATCCAATAACCCAAAAGAAAACTAGAACATAATGAAATAAACAAAATCAAAGACTCAAAACCACAAAAAACTGGGTTGGCAACCCAGGCACCCTAACACCTTTTTTGGCCAGAAAAACTTCCCAAACTGAATTCAAACATCCAGATGTGATAGTTTGACTAGTTTATAATATTTCCTTGGTATTTTTTCCTACAAAAAGTCATTAATTCCTAACCAAGGTGAATTCGAAGGAGAGAATAAAATGGATTCCAACAAACGCTGGATATTACCAGGGTGTGCAAGTGCCATCAGACTTTGCAGTGACTCAGGTACTGAATGCAAAATAGCTTTCACTGAGAACACCTTCGTGAGGTGTAATGAGTCAGCACAGCTGGACATCCAGCAGTGGTTTTCGAGACAGAAGAGAGATGGAGAGAGAGGACGCGAGAGAGAGCGCTTAAAAGATGCCAGAGGGTTAAAAACTATCATTATGCAGCAGCGGAGCAGCTAAAGATAGCTGGTGCCATTAGACTCTGCTGCTCAGAATGAGGAATATGAGTCTTATCCAGGTCAGAAACTCAGAATACAGCATTAAAGAAGCAGTGCACCTCTGATCTCGCACCAGACTTACAGCCATCGACACAGAAATATCAGCCAGGTGACAGCTGAGGTCAAAACCCGAAGCATAACACGAGCTCTGAACGTACCTCTGACTGGTCACATTCAGAAAACCTGACTTTAACTGGTGCTTATATTTACTCAATCTTCAAAAAATGTAGACAAAATTAAAAACTCAGCATTCATATTTCATAAACCACTTATAAGCTTAAATAGTTACTGTTAAAACATTTAGTCATTTACATAACTAATAGAAAGTTAATGGACATTAATATGAATAAATTGCTCATACTGGAGTATTTCCACAGTCATTTAACCTTTGACTTGTTTATATAAAAGATAAACTATGTGAAAAATGGCTCTTTTATTTAGAAAGAGTCAAATGTTTAACATAGAAGTCAAAGTAGAAACTAGAAAACCCAGAATCAGGAGCAGGCAAATTAAATTAAACAGTACAAAAAGCTTACATACACAGAAATAAATAGAAACCGCTAGGAATGAATACTAAAGACACACCGGAAAACTTTACACAACACAATCACAGCATAAGAGGGACATGTCTCTCTCCTTTTTATTTTCTGTGTTTTGAGTCAGTCATGATTGAATTAAGGTTGGATTTATCTGCCATGAAGTATTAGCCTAGATCAGGAACGTCAAATTAATTTTATACTGCGGCCCACACGCAGCCCGCTCTGATTTTATGTGGGCTCAAATTTCTGTTGGTGCAAAAAGTTTAACTACACATTCAGTTAATGAGATATGACATAAATGTGTAATTTCAGCATTTTTTCTCAGTTTTCCTACATGGTGAAGAAATGCTGCTGTTGTAAATTAAAGAAATCAGTCAGCATGAATCTTTGAGCTTGACTTGTATGAAGTAATATGTAAAATGACAGATGTCTATAATTTTATTACTGTAGTGTATTGTAAATGAGAGAGATTTTTATGGGAAGGAAAAGCTTTAAAACTTAACACTTAAAAGTCCAAACTTTATGCCCTTCTTCATATTTTCCAAACCCATCCAGCAGACTGGATAGGGGTCTTTCCAGGCCAATTCTGGCCCACAGGCCTCATGTTTGACACCCCCATCCTAGATCGCATCCTAGTTTAAACCTTAATCATAAGAATAAAGCAGATAATCAAGGCAAAGTATAAAAACTTAAAACAGCCACTAATATCTAATGCAGGGCAGTTGCACTTCTTCCATGTGTGATGTTTATATTGTAATTATAAATGGCACATTTTTAGATTTAGATCGTTTCTGTTGACAAAGTGAGCACCTAAAAGATATTATCTTACACTGTTCAGTCAAAGTTTGTTTTGTTATTTGGTGAAACTTTATAGACTAAACTAAGAAACTAACTAAAAAAGACCATAAATGAGCCTTAAATCTAACCTGTCTTGTGTTATTTTAGGGCTGTGTGGCCTAAAACACTAAGCTGTACAATTTAAGCACTGCTACTGCAAAGACAACTAATGCAGATACAATAAAACAAAGTGATGTAATGTAATTTATAAAAACATTTTGGAACACAGTAAAAAACATCACACTGCGGGATCAGCTGTGCAGCGTCCCCTTCACTGAAGGGCAGGTTTAACCAGAGTTTGTCGGTGCTGGGACATCCTGCACATTGTCGTCCCTGCTGGATTAACCTGTATGGCTGGAGGCCGTAAGAGGCTTAGTCCACGCTGTCCTTCCATTTGCTTTCTAAAAACCGATGACACCTTCTTTGTCTGCATGTCTCTCCTCTGGTTTTGTCTTTGACCTATATGGGTATATTTCTGATCTCTCTCTTGCTCTGTCTTTCATTTGCACCCCGCCGCCCTCCTCTCCCTCCGTTGCGGTAAATCAGTACATTAATTCCAACTGGGTCACAGCTCATGACTTCCCCTTCACTGCACACACACGTGCACCTCCAGCTTACATATTCTGTGCAGAAATAATCTGCCGGCTTCATTTATGGCATTGAATTTTTTTGATCCAAGATATGCTGCGCTGTACTGTATTAAACTCACAGGTTTTGTACATTGATGTGATAATCCCTGACACTTTTATACAAATAAATCCCCAACGCTGCAATCTGTGTTGCTGAATATTAAAGGTCACTCAGCCTATAGGCAGGTCATGCATGAGGCTTTATTGGAAGGACAATTCTCGCCCTTGGTCTTTTATAAAAATAGCGATGCAGTGATTATGAAATACTCCATTGGAAGTGCCACCATAATCAGATGCAAAAAAATAACAAGCAACTTATCAATAAAAGCAACAAAGTTATTATTATTTATAAGACCCTCACCACACGCTAGTTATCTGTCAGTGTATCATATTACATGAAAGAAGTCATGCAAAGCATGAGCTCAAGCTTGGATCTGGCTGAGATCTTCTTCTTTAACGTGTTCTTTCTCCACAGTTTACCGGACTGAGTGTGACTGCCGGGGTCGACCAGATGGTGGCGTTGCACACGTCCTCCCAGGATGACGTCCTGCTGTGCCTGCAGCGAGGCGAGCTGTGCCCCAACCAGGACAGAGTGGGTGAACTGGTGGGAGCGATAGTGGACCACTTCACACGGTCAGTTACAGACAGTTTTTTATGCCACACCCATTTGTACTTATGTTGTCAGCCTGTAATACGCATTACAAGTACTGAGTACAATTACAAGTACTCAATACCAGTCGGCAGCAAACTGCAATGGAAGTATTTGCTCCTAAAGATGACAGAAATGATAATAAACTAAAATTTTCCACTGTTATATCAAAGTATAAAACTGCTGTGGCCTTGTTCATGATATCTTAAAATGGTTTACTATGTGCGACTACATTGCCTTACATCAACATATACTTACTTAACATCAATGAGGGATTTTCTCCTGGAACAGTGGTTCCTATCCTGACTGTCGGTCACCCTATAAACAGGGACAAGTCACACAATTTCTGGGGTCTTGACATCTAGTGAAGAGGAAAGCAGAAAATAAACATCTTTTAGACTGAGCAGTTATATACCATCCTATTATGCATCTTTTTTTTCTACCATAAATATGCTTTAACTACTTTAAATGCTCTGGTTCTGTTTTTTTTTTTTCTTCTCTTGGCTCCTTATGATGTCATGAGAGCAGATATCCAGTTATGGTCACTTCTCACACACTTCTGACTCTCAGCCCTACCCACCTGCTGTTATAACTTTCTATTTGCAAAGGGCAGCCAATCAGAAAAACCTTTGATAAAAGGAGAGGCATTGAGACTACTTGTTTTTGACAGTAGATAAACTGAGGGCTACAACAAGACCAACAATAGCAACCCTCCATAACAAAAATAAGCATTATTATGAACTTCTGAATCATGCAAAGCATCTTTAGTATAATCAAAGGATAAAATATGGAGTTTGAAATGAGCATATAGGGTTTACTTTGAGAAATTATAAATTCACAAGGGTAAAATATGGCCTTTGGGTCAGACATGGCAAACGGGAAAACAAAACAACACCCATGAATCAGCCAGTCGATAAGAGGCAGCATTGTGCACATGAATCTCAAGACGAATGAATGCAGGAAGTCTGTACTGCTGTTTAACTCAGTTTCAGTACAGTCTATTTCATTGGTGACCTATGCAGTGGTATATTTCAGACAATTGGGAAGATGTTAAATATAACCTGGTTTCGATTGAGTTACCCAATATCTGGCTCTTTTCTTACTTTATTTAAGTCAGTATGGGTCTCTGGGGAGAAATGTTGCCTGGCCCTGCACTAACTGAAGGTGTTCATGGCTCAGTAGAAGTGCCACAATACTGCTGCCTTTCAGGAAACGTTTATTTCTACAAAATAAAAATGTACTTTCAAGTGCTGAAAACAAAAAGAGAGGCTGGCAGTAACTTAACTCCCAACTTAACTGATAATAAGCGGAACTGCAAAAAGCATCCGAGGAATACCGATGCTGATGGAGGAGTGGCGAGGCTCAGCAGGTGTGCCTCCGCAGACAATCAGCGCTAGAAATGAAGCAGAGAAGACAGCAGGTTAATGAGGATGCAAGAAAACACAATAACCAGATGGTGGATGTGTCGGCCCACTGCGGCATGCGTAACAGGGTCCCAAGTCCAAAGAGTGCTTATGATTGTCAAAGAGATCATCATCAAATTCAGAAACCCTGCTGAAAAATGCAGAAATTTAATTTACATCTTTGACATTTCATTTGACAATGTTGCATAGGTTTTAATTAGAACAAAACACTCCACACGCTGGTTTTGCTCTTTACTAAACTTTTAATTAATTAATCAGTGAGATGAGCTGGTAAAGTGATTGTTCGAAATGAAAACCTGCTGCTTTCCAGGCCTCGGTGTCACTTGACGAAACGACATGGCTTTAGCCCCATTGTTGCCCGCCAAACATCTCGGGTTACAATGAACTCCATTAACGCTGCATAACAATTACGTAAATCATATCCTTGGCATTTATCACTGTCATAGTTGTCGCTGTCTGTGTCCTGCTCTGAATAACTCCCGTGAAATGAATCAGTCACGCTGACATTTATCACATTTATCACTCGGATTCCGATTTGTCGTTGCCGTTTATAAACCCGATTCACATCCACCCGCATTCATCTCTGCCAGACTCCGTTTGAATGGCACGGCCCACGAGTTTTCACACAGAGCAGACTGTTTTGGTTGCGTGGGCGGGTGTGTGTTTAAGTGTGGCCGTGTTGTCGTAAGCACTGCCCTCGGAGTCCTCACCCAGTCTGCAGCGATCGATTTCCTGCAAATCCTGCCAGTTTCTTGCTGAGAGAATTAAAATAAATAGATAAATCAAACAGAGTGGAACTCATATCTGAATTCATTTCCCTTTTTGTAAAATTCATCACAGACTTTGCTTTCTTATTGGTACGACTCATTAAGTTTCTCATGATTAAATTTATTTTAAGGCTAAAACTAAAGTTTGGTAACAGTCCGATTGGGTTCTCAGGATGTCTTCTGTCTTCCCTCCCACATTTCATGCTTAAAACTTAAAGCCACCTGATTGTGTATTAATCAAATGTGATAATAACTGTAACCAGTTAGTATATATCATGCCCACTGGCTAGGACATGGATATTTAATCGTCCTATCGACTTTGTGCACACCCCTCCTTATAATTGAATATTGACAATGTGTGTATATTTTGAATATTTAGAATGTGTAATAAACAAATGAGGATTGTCTTGTGAAAAACTGGATTTTAAAGTCCTACCTGCAGAGTAAAGTACATCTGGTCATATTTCCTTGTATTTTTTTAAACATTTTTTTTTGCCACAAGAATTCCTGATAATTAGTCATTATTAATTAAGATAAAATTCTCTGAATAACTTTTCTTAACTTTTTTTTTTTTTT
This sequence comes from Hemichromis elongatus, assembly GCA_015108515.1. Classification (NCBI taxonomy): domain Eukaryota; kingdom Metazoa; phylum Chordata; class Actinopteri; order Cichliformes; family Cichlidae; genus Hemichromis; species Hemichromis elongatus. The sequence goes on along the minus strand of VUQR01035298.1, from coordinate 25,583 downwards.
ACTGCTCTGCTAAGAATGTGTGATTGGTTCGGTTTGTTTGCATCACTTCTTGGGGGGGTGTTTTGTTTTAGGGGATTACTCAACAGTGTTACTCATTGCATTTCATACCTGGTTTGCATTAAAAGCTTGGCTTAAGTGGCTGAAGTGATTACGTTTTAAAAATTTGATCTTGATCGAGGAATTTATGGAAAAACAAACACTTATCAAGTTGAAATGAGAATGATCCTATTGACATTTTCAAGACAATACAAACTAACATTAATCCAGGTAATCTTTATGAGCCAGAGACTTCATTTATGCACACTGTGAATCATTTCATCCTCGGTGGAAGTATTTAGAGTATTTAGTATTTTGTATATAGAGAGATTCAGAGTGCTCTTGCAGGAAATAAAAAAAAAACATTCATCGCAGTTATTATTACAATGGTGACAAGAACTTAACCACGCAGGGGAACGATGCAACAGGGCACAGGTAAACATAATCCATACAGGCGAAGACAGGAAAGACAAGCCAGACAGAAAGGAAGCAAAAAGAGGAAATCAACTATGATATTAAATCAGGAAACACCTTAAACACATTTACTAAAGATGAGACAGGAAGATTCATACTAAACAATCAACACTGGGGGGACTAGAATAACAAAGAATTCAAAAACCCAGCTCTGTGATCCCTTCATATAGATTCTAGAGTCGTTTACTGTGTTAGAGTCTGAAATTATAAGTTTTATTGAGGTGTACTGTGTTGAAAGCCAAACAAAATGCTCTAATCATCTTTAAAAACCATGTGATGGGATTTCTGGAATCACTAAGGGCAGATAAAATGTAGACCGAGCCGTCAGCTGACTCACATCAACATGTCTTTTGTTTCTTCAGTCCTGTCCGACGTTTTGTTTTTGCTCTCAGCTCGGAGGCCGGGCAGACAGCAGCCGCGCCAGGGTGCATGTGTTTCTGTGTGTTCCCAATGTTATGAATCTCTCTGTGTGTATGTTCAGCTTCCTGATCCCAGATCCCCGGTGAGGCTTTTGTGGATTTTACGAGTCTTAGAGTTTCGGTCTTGGGTTTTTCAGGGGGGGGGGTATGGGTATCTATATCACCAGGGTCCCTGTGGCAGCTGCATGGCTCTGCGTCGAGGTGCGGCAGGCGTCTCAGGGGGAGTCGGTTTCAGCTCTCCGCCTGTTATTGTGCCACCATCTGCGGTGAATGGAAGGGGGCGCGACCTCAGCTAGGCTACTCATCAAAAGGAGACTCACGAGACAAAGTCAGGGGTGAGATATGCAAGTGTGCAAGCATGTGCGAGAGGGGGGGGTGAGGATGACAACACACAAAACCCCTCCTCTTGTGCTTCCTTCTGTCAGGAAATGGGATGCCAGACTCCGAGAGTCACGCGCACGTCATTTTAGTTTTTATGTTTGGTGGGGAGAACGGTCAGAGGAGGAAACAGTCAATGGAGCGATTGTGACTCCTGCTGCTTTTCCTCATCTCTTTAGAGAAAGTGAGTAGATCTGTGAGGCCGCCGGTGTTCACAGCTGAGAGAGTTTGCAGTGACACAGTGAGTTGTACAAAACTGGGTCAGCAAAGGCAGCGTTAACGGCACAAGGTAAAATCTGACTTCAAAGCCGCTCTGTGTTGTCGGTGAGGATGGCAAAGACAAGCTGTCTGGTTTGCTGTCATGTCACATCCGATTCTTATTCCCTCAGCGAACCGCGCTCCTTCACTCTCTCCTTTCCTGTACATAAGCCCATCCTCTCATCCCTGATTCTCTCCTGCTTTCTCCTCCTGTCACCTGGGTCAGAGCTGTCAGTATGAATGAGCTGTGTGTGTGTGTTGAGTGTGTCTGTTTACTAAGAGAGAAATAGTGTGTATGTGTTTCTGTGTGTGTTTTTAGGGGGGTTGGACCATCTGCTGGGACAGCTGGGGGAGTATGAGTGAGCTAAAGGCAGGATTGAGGCTATGATCTGCTCCTGCCTCAAAAGATTAAGGAGGATTTTTACTTAAAAGGCAATTTGGGGGGTTTCTAATCTTATTGATCACTGCCACAGACTCCTTTCAGAATAAATAGAAGTTTGTACAAAATGTGCAGTTTGTTACCATCCATCATGAAATTTTTCACACTTTAATGCTGTATATTGATTTTTTTGGAACAGATTTTAAAAGAACTTATTGTAAAACTCTCAGCCTGTAGAGTGAAGGATCCTGACTTATATATAAAATACAAAAAAAACCCCAAAACACTAGCTCACTTAGCCCAGAAATGGGGTTTATTGTTTCTCTTATAGAGGAACATTGTTTATCTGTATATACTAAATATATCAATAATTATTTTATGTAAGATAAAATGTATTTTAATTGCTCTATCAAATTGGTTTGGTCCAAAACCCACCCTGACATCATGTACAAGTTATTAACTATATTGTTTTGTCAAAAGTCTTAAGCTAACACTCATTTCCTTTATAGTCTGGTAGGAAAATAGGAAACAGGTAGATGAGTGGGGTGGCTTCTTGACAGCTGAAAGGCCAGATTCATCTCTCGGGTACTACGTCAGGTTTTTGCTGGATAACTTTCATATACTGCTTATCTACTGTAGGTAGTTTTTTAGTACTGCCATTTCTTTTGTTTTCCTCCACATGTCTAATTATGCTTTGATTAGTTATACCAAGTTTTTGGCTAATAGCTCTTTGGGAATGACCTTGTTTGTGCAAAAATACGACTTTAAACCTGTCACAGGTGTTACCATTAGCCTTCTTTTAGATTGAGCTAAAGAAATGGCAAGATGCGTTTTTGCAACGGCTTCCTCGTAACAAAGTTCCTATTGGTTCTGTGATCAGCTGTCTGTTATGTGTAGAAACAACAATCGTTTATCCCTTGAGTAAGGCACCGTTTGTCCTCCTTGAATAAATCACAGGTCTCAGTGTCATTTAGCTGTGTTGGGTCAAGGACACATCTAAAACCTGCAGGACACCGGCCCTCAAGGCCTGGAGTTCAACACCTGTGCAATAGACTAATGTTTTAGTAGGTGCTTTGTGCAGCAGTACATAGTTGATAGATTATTACCTGGTCTGGGCTCAGTTTGCACTTGATTGTCACATTTAACCACTGTTTTTCCTTCTCCTTTCAAAGGAAGTGGTCAGATTTTTGTAGCACAAGTGTGCAGGCAAAGACCACTTTTCTTTAATGACATATTTGTTTTTGTAGCTTTGGTGTAACTACTGGATTTAGTTTAATGTTATATTACTGATATTACTCAACAATGCAATATCAACCATTTATTGTCTGATGTGGTTGGACAACACGTCTTAAGAAGTTCAGCTCGGCTGTAGCTTTTTTTTTTTTCAGGTTACTCATCCATCCCATTCTTGTGAAACAGATACCATTTTCATATTTAACAAAAACACATGCTGGAACTCAAGGATGAACTGGTGAACGTCACAGCTGACCTCATGACTGCCCCATTCTTGATAAATAATTTGTCTAGAAGACTTGAAGGGGATTTAACTTCATGTTGCACAATGTCTTAAACTAAAGGATGAGTTTACTCCACCCTACTCTGAGTACTCAATGCCCTATTACAAGGCTCATTCACCGTCATTCAGTCCTTTTTTCTAAACTTAAGCACCTTGCCTAATGTGCACATGCACAATCACACCGACCAACAACCTCCCACTTGTTATATCACTCTACGTCCTTATTGGTAGGTTAGGTTTTGGGTGTTAGAGGTCTTTGCGATCCAGCAGACCACAAATGTTGGCATTTTACATTAAAAAGGTCAAAGGTCAACTTTACATGGACTTTTCACCATTCTGGTTTTTATACAGCACAGTAACTCTAAATTTATTGCACTAATCTTTATTGGCCACCTTCATTTAAAGTCTTCACTACATAAGTAATGAAAGTCTTAAACTTTGCAACTGTAAGTAAACCTGTACTTAAATGATTTGTGGCATCTACAAAGTGTTAAGGTGTAGTTTCCTCACTTCCTCACGTCCCTCCTCTAACTCCTATTTTGTTTCCATTTCCTCAGTCTGCTCCTTCCAGACTCTTCTCCAGCATGTTCTCCACTCGTCTCCACATCAGCAGTTTCATTTATGAATATGGAAAGACCTGAAACGATGTTGCATTAATAGCAATCTTCTGGGTCACCCATCCCTTTACAGCTTAGCAAGAATAATGTGCGAGTTCATTAACCCTAAGGTTTATGTGAGAGGACTTGTGATTAGGCGTTGATGCCCAGATCAAAGAGAATTGCATAAACACACATGCTCACCTGTTAATGATGGACTCGAGGACTTTTTTGACCTCACTGGACATCAACAGTTTGCTAGTTAGTCTAGGTGTGAGAGAAATCAGCCCTCTCATTTCTAAATTCAGTTTTTAGGTCATGAAAGGCGTCATCCAAGTCTTGAAATAGCCTCCCCCGTTTCTCTGCCTCCCCCTTTTTTTTTTCCCTCAGTGGCTGTCCTCAATGTGTTCGTCTCACAGTCGGTCCTGCTGGCTGGAGCAACAGGAGCTGCAGCTTGTGCTCCAACTCTCCTCGGTCAGCTCGTCCCCTGTTTTTTGTTCTTGTCCCTCTTTTTTTTTTTTTGTCTCTTTTAAGATTTTTCCAAACCTGCAGCTTCTGATCAGGTTGTTGTTTTGATTTAATTGCTTGTTATTGGAGTTTTGATCAACTGCAAAGTAACTGCGGGAACAGCTTTTATCCCAGATGGGTGTAAATAATGTATATAAACTCTGACCTATTTCCTTCTCAGTTCCCATAGAGCTGGCAGGTCATGTGCTTCCCTCATTTTCTTCATTTAGCCACAAAATCCAGCCTCAGTCAGACTGCTAATTAAAGTCGGTCAAACGCCTTGTTGACATGTGCAGTGTGTGCTTGACTTCCACCAGCACAAGTGTGAATGATTCATCCCGTGTGCACAAAATCACATGGCACAGCCACATTATAGTTCAGCGGCTATAGAAAGAACTGGCAGGGATACATTATCCATGATATTCTTGGTCACTCTTCTGGGCTTTGACCAGATGCTCATTTTAAGAGATCAGACACACGGTCTAAATCACGGGTGTCATTTTAGATTGTTTGCATATGCCCAATCTGATCTTCGGTGGACGGGATCACTAATAACTTTCTATAACTAATAACACATTGTTCCTTGGTTTTTCAGCTGCAAAAGTGTGGAGTGCTCACTCCAGTTTGCAGATTAGTTGCTTTCAGGCACAGGAGCTCCATTATCTCAGGGTCTTGTTCACATGTGAGGGGAGTTAGAGGTTCATTCTCCCCTCGACTGTTAATGCTGCCAATTGGTGCAGCTTTGGCAGTGATGCTGCTACCACACTGCTCTGTTGTGGTGGAGAGTGAGCTGGTCATGTAAGCAAAGCAGTCAATTTGCTGGTTGACCTACATTCATACCATCACCTATGGTCATAAGCTGTGGATAGCGACTGAAAGAATAAAACCAAAAGTGCAGAAATGAGTTTGTATGGGCTCCCTTAGAGATAGTCATTTGAGGCCAGGGGACTCAAAGTAGAGCTGCTACTCCTCCACACTGAACAGTCCCAGTCCAACCAGAAAGAGATTCCAGGGCAGACTCGCGACACACTGAAGAGATCACATGTCTTGGCGAACTTGGCATTTCCTCAGTGTTCCCTCACAAGAGCTGGAAAAGGTCGCAAGGAAGTGTGACATCTGGGCTTCTCCCTCTCTGTTAATAATGCTACTCCTCCAACCTAACTAAGCAGCAGAAAATAGATGTTTAAGCACAAAAACGTTCACTTTTAATAAATCATTTAAAAAGGTTATTTTGAAAAGTCTGACTTGTCTTTAGAAAAATAAGCTTAATTAAAAGAATATATCTGTTTTATTACATTACAAAGTTGTGTCACTGTAGTGAATCAACAATACCTAAAAAAAAATGACAGTAATGCATTGGCAGCTCATTAGCCAGAGGTTGCCCAGTATTTAAAAAACACAAAAATTTCTGTTAAGATAGAAAATGTTGTTTTGCTGTGGACCTTTTACAAAAATTAAAAAAAATAATCTGATATTTAATCATCTCAAGTGAAAAAACAGGACCTTTTCTGTTATTTAATGACATTAAAAAAGTAATGGTGTTTCATTTAAAGGCTTTCAAAATTGCTTAGTGTCATATTTATTAGGTAATCAGTATTTATTGTTGCGTGCACACGGAAGAAAATACATTACACATATGTTGGTATAATACTAAAAGACAGCTGAAGCTATGAGCATTTTATTCTCAGCACCACAACAACGTCTAGAGTAATGATCACAAAAAGTGGAAAGGACTGTAAAATAAGCTTCAGTTATGAGAATCATGTTGTGCTTTTGGTTTTTAACCTTTATTATCGCAACAATAGACACTATATATTTGGCAGTGTTCATGTGATTCTGGTCAGCAGATCTGGATAGGCTTATTAAAAAAAGTCAATAGAAAAGACTGAGAGGCAGAGAAGTTTTATGAAACAAGAAGATGTGAAAAACATTCAATAGTTTTAAGGATACAAAATGGGAAAATTTAAGTTACTGACAACAGGCAGTGTGTGTAGCGCATGACAGACTGACTGACAACAAATGTATTGTTTATTTAGACTCTCCAGTGTGACGGACTGTATGTGATGAGACTTGATATGAAACACGTGACTTTAATGTCTTATGAAGAAGCTTCATTTATCCATTTTAGAGAGTGACTCACAAAAGGCCAATTTCAAGAGCATTGATGTTACAGGAAGTTGGTAATAAAATATCTCTCCTTCTCCCTCGCCCTTCTGCATGGCACTTTAGCCACTGGCAAACCATGTAGGAAAAACATGTGACTTTCATTACAGGCAGGCATAGTCATGCATTTGGTATCACATTGTGTTCAGGAAGTCATTGAGCCATAATCTCATCATCCACACATTATTGTGTTTCTGCTAAATTGCTACTTAGTATATGCTTAAGAGGATACCTGTAGCAGGGTTCACATTCAGAGCACAGCTCAGAATGTGGGTTACAACATCACCATAAACCTTTTGTTTTTAGTCTGTCGTCACCTTGTGCATGAGGTAATGAAGCTGAGCTTAAACACAGCTTTAAACTTGTATTTAAAATGTAAAGGCATTGTCTGAACCTCCCTTAAATTACAGGATGACCAGTGAGTTAAATCTGATAAAACAACAAGGATTTAGAACTGTAAAAATGACTGGTTGTGTGGGGAAAAACAAGATTAAAATCTATTAACAGTCCAGTTTACACTGAAATGATCCCATTTTCCTTAGACCCCAATGATCCCATCCAGGTGCTCCTCTGGAAGGACTCCATTCCTCACCTTACTTATAAAAGCTTGTCCAGACACTCTTTAGAGGAAACTTGTTTCTGCACTTGTGTCCATGGCCCTTATGTAACGACCTTGTTTAAGTGCATCACACTCAGCACTCTCTTCACCACAACAGCTTCTTCATCCTTGCAGACGCTGCACCAATACATCCTTCCCTCACTCGCAAACAAGAACCTTACAAGTTAGAACTAGATTCTTGAACTCCTCCACTTGGGGAAGGAGCTGTTTCCCAAACTAGAGTGGACATTTAACCTTTTTCCTACAGAGAACCAGAGTTTCTGACAGATATTTCAGGCTCAAGTTGCCTAGGTAACCCTCTAATATATTTACCATGCTGAAATGTATCTGTCAGTTGCATCGTTTCTTCTTACTGGTAGTTTCTGGTGGGTCGATCAGTTGCTTCAAACCTTAAAAAAGTTTAACCCAGGACGTGGCAACTTAAGATCAACAGCGGTAGTTTTACCCATCAAAAGTGACTGAATGTCGCTGAGTTTCTGTTGTTTCTGGTCGTCACATAACTGTTAGTCGCTTCAGTGTGAATGCTCTTTTTGACTTGGAGGTGATAATTTTTCTTCCTGCTACTTCACACTGAGCTGCAAACTGCTCTAGCCAATGTTCAGTGAAGCCAGAGGGACAATGTGAAGACGTAGGCCTGTGGAAAATCTTCCATCCCTTTGACTGCACCAACAAAATAAATGGCTACCGTGGGGAAGCCTAGCTCCCAGCATGAACGACTTTGATTTACTGTCAGCAAGGCCAAACATTATAACTACATTATAACTACAGGTATACCAAATGGCCCAAATAGCCTTTAACAACAGGCTCAGTAGTCCAACTCCCTAAAATAATGATGTCACAAAATTTTAAGTGTCTAAATTCTCGTATTTGAGTTTACTACCTGATGGTGGAGTTAGAGTGCATATTGTGTATTTGCACATCTGTCAGATTTCTTCCTAACACAGCCAGTTCTGGTACTAATGTGCTTCCAAAGTTTTTGTTTGAGTCCCCTCTTGTGTTTTAGTATTTTGTACTTTTGCACGTGTCCCCTGTGTTTCTGTGTCTGTTTCTTATTTGTTTCTTGGTTTGCTTCTTTGTTTTTCGCCCCGTTTTTAATTAGCTGTCTCTTCCTGATTTGTTTCTTTTGTTCTTTATTTCCCTTCCCGCTCCATGTTTATATATCACCTTGTCTTCCCTGACTTCCTCTCTGTCAGGACATCTGTTTGTTTCTGTTTGTTTGCCTACCTGAGTTTGCAGCCCATGTCGTGTTACTGTTGTCCTGGTTTGGTTTTGCTCTATTTTTCTGAAAAGACAGTTCAGTTTTGCCTCTTAGAATTTTTATTTTCTGTTTCAGTTTTTATTATTAAAGCAGAAGTTTACTGTTCATTTCCAGTATTTTTTATTAAAGAGTAGCTTTAAAGAGATACATCTAATGATGACATGAATGGAGAAAGTGGAAAATAATATTGTTATTACCCAAATTTTTTAAACTTTGGCCATCTTTAATATGAGCCACTACCATTTTAATATAGTTTTTATGACAGAAAATGAGGAAAAACAATACTGGCCCCCTTTAAAGCTTGCTTCTTGTTGCCTTAGCTCCTGTCTGATTTGTGTCCTGCCGAGCACAGTGCATATGGAAATGTGTCCATGTGCACTGTTTGCATTCACTTTAATGCTTCTCATGAAAAAGTCTTCTTCCTTCCTTGTGCCTCTTCTCACTCCCACCAATGGTGCATCCCTAACACTTGTTCTGCCAGAGGTCTCGACATGTTAAAAGTGAATTCCTCGTCCCCTCTGTTGCCGAGTCTGCCCGTTGAGGTTTTCTTTGAAACTGTTGGCTCTTTATGATGATGAAGGGATGGCTGCTGTTGTGAGCCTGTGTTTTATAAATCAAACTGTATTGGATTGAATTAAATTGAAAGCGGCATGAATGCAGATGAAGGAGATGCCACAGAGATGTGTTTGAAACCTCAAGTGTGCTTTGAAAGATTTAGAGAAAGTGAATACTACATCATGCTTTCCTAATGAGCGCCTTCTCACACATTTACATCAAAGACAACATCAGCGGAGGAGAAAGTTTATGGAGACAGTGGCTCCTGTTCATTTAACTTTTAAAGCCTCCTGGGTCCACTGAGATTGAGCCACTGACCTTGAAACTGCATCAAAAGGCCTCTTTGTGGATTTAAACTCCACACGTGCTGCCCCAAAATTCTCCTCCGAGTGCAACAAATGGATTCCCTACAATCATTTTCATTCTTCGCTACAAAGTTGCTTTAGTAACATCTGCTAAACAGTAAAAAATTAAATGTTTTTAACAAAGCACGTGATTGGCTGTTTGTTTTGTCATCACTCAGCTGAAGATATCTGCACCAGTACGGGTTCAGTAGCAGGCATGACTAAGAGCTGCCTGTCCAGTGACTCACCCTGAGGTGGAACAAATGCTCCTGCTGCATAAAAACCCCTGATAAAGTTCGACCGACTTATCGATAATCAATTTGAGGAGACGCTGAGCTCCTGCTTTGTGTGCCCAGTCATTGACTCTCTCTTAAACGGATTTGCTCTTATCTCAGAAACATGTCTGTGGTCCAATTAATCAGGACCAGGAAAATTATTTAAGTGCCTTTCACTCAGTGATTCAAGCCATGTGCATGAGCCATTTTTAAGTCTGGAGAGTGTTGGCGTTGCATCTTAAATAATATTTCATGCATTCGGAGAAGTCGCTCTCTATGCATCCACTCTGCTGTTGTTACAGTATGAGTCACTTTTTTTTTCTCAGAATGTCCCCCTGCTGAGGCTCAAGACGCAGGGTGCAGCTGGTTCAGATAGGCCCACTGTTAGCGATGACGCTGATGGTTATCATAATGGATGGGTGGTGATGATCAACGCTCTGACGCTAAAGCGAACCCTGCAGGATGGCCGGCTCCCCGCCTGCCTAGCCACCTCATACCCAAAGACTTGAGTGGCCTCAACCCCTGTTGTCCCCGCTGTGGGGGCTGCAGATGATGCTGTTGCCCAAGCGATGGTTGCCAGGCAGCTGGGGAAGTGCTAATTAAGACTGCAAGGGGAAAAACTGGAGGATTGTGAGAACAGAGTGTCAAATTCTGAGAAGAAGATGGATGGAATAGAAGACTGCAAAGAGAGGGAAACAGCTAACAGGGTCACGCTAAGTAATGACAAATAAGTAATCATCACCGATTGATGTTATGTAATGTTTGTGATCTACACAAAACATGTAGTGTTAAAGGAAAAAGGGAATACTTGTTATCTGAGTAGCTCCAGGAAGTTTACTGCTCCATCTTGTTTTACAGATTATATCTACAGGCCTCACGCAAGTGAGCCCCCATAGTGTCATGGTCGGTGGGTTTTGTTATAGTTCAGAGGTTTGGTTTCTAGTTATTATTGTATATGTCAGTTTCTGTTTAGTGTCTTTACTTGCGTGTTTACTGTTGTTTGTGTTGTGATTTCTTTTGGGTAGTTTTTTGTTCGGTGTGTGGCTAGAGTCCAAAAATGTTTGACATGATGATGTCCGTGTGCATCTAGCTACAAAATAAACTACAAGTCCATTTCTGACCACATGTGTATGCTGGATCTCCTCCAACTCATCAACATGTAGACGATTGTCCATTTTGTATGAACATTTCAGCAGGTAGGGCAGGGTGTGAACAAAGAATGTGTTACTTTGCCTTTTCAGTGCATGCCATCCAACCGTATGCATTCGCTGTGCACAAAAATGAGCATGTTTCTGGTCACTGTCTTGAACTGATGTTCTGCTTTTTGGCTGGGACTGTGGGTTCGTCCAGTAAAAATTGCTGTTTGGCTCTGAGTCATCAACAGTGATGGTCTGTAACATAAATGTCTGCTTAGCTTGAAACAAAAGATACAGAAGCAAAACTTGAGATTTGTGGTGAAATTGCACTTGCAAACAGTGGTGAAAACAGTACTTAAATCCTCTTGATTTGGATAAACAGCCTGCTTTGAAAGAAAAATTCAAATTTGCTTTGGTTTTTGCTTTGTATAGCTAGCATTGCTGGTTATTTTGGTCACCCTGCTTAGACGATGTGATTCCCTCTGTTTCTTTGTGCGAAGCTAAACATTTTCAAATGTCAAACCTGAGCACAATATGAGATCAGTTTTAGCATCATGAACCAAATAAACTGTTTTATAAATGGTAAAATTCTCCTTTAATTTAGTTTCCAATCACAAATGAGTGTTCAGTTGTGCAGCTGCAACAGAAATACAGAGTGAATGGGACAACAAACAATTAAATGCAAATGTGTCCAAGGTGGCGAGACGTGTTGTGAAAATGCTTCTGCATGAACTGGATTTGTTCCCACTTGCATGAAAATTTTATTTGTGAATCGTTTTCATAAAAACACCAAAGGAAAAGAAGAGTGGGTGAGGAAATAACCAGAAGAGCTGGGGTTCAGTCAGATGAGCTGAACACAAACGGACTACATCTTGTGTAGTGTATATATAGTTTGCAGTCTGAAAACTAACTAAAGCATCTCATCTTGGTTCTCCAACATGTGAAATCTAATCCGTGCCTATTATAATGATCTTTTGCCTTCATCAGTTTTGCCTCCTCTTTGGATCTGAAGTCCCTTTTAGAGAAGGGGTGTCGAACTCCAGACCTAGAGGTCCGGTGTCCTGCAGGATTTCACCCTGGGTCAACACACCTGAATCATAAATTAGTTCCAGGCCTTTGGAGAACTTCAGGACATGTTGAAGTGGTAATTTAGCCATTTAAATCCAATGTGTTGGATCAAGGACACATCTAAATCCTGCAGGACACCGGCCCTCGAGGCCTGGAGTTCGTCACCTGTGCGTTTAGAGCATGCTCAGATTTTGCTCTGCTCGGTCAGTCTGTGCACACCTGTGAGGGTTAAGAACCAGTTATTCCTAAACCCGATGATTCAGATGACAAAAAAAGTTGCCAGAGAACCCAGAAGAAGAAGAAGAAACCTTTTCTGATCTTTTGCACAGTGCAAACAGTTCTCATTAAAAGTGTCTGATGGAAGGTGGCGTTACATGACTTCAGGTGTCAATCTGTTGTTTCTTTTGCAGGTTTCTGCCTGTTCTTTCACACACCCAAGTGAAATCTGCAGTTTATGTGTGTTTATGTGCGGTGGAAGCGGAAAGTGAAAGTTATCGTTGCACAAGAGAATTTGTGTGTTTTGACAGTCTGATGTTGCCAAGGGTCTGTGGGATCATTAGGAGCAGACGTCGTCGCTCTCTCTGCTTGTTATCTAATCTGACAGGCCTCTGATGCAAACTCTGTACTTCAGAGAAATAGTAACGCTGCATTTCCTCCTTTATTGTGTACTTTTTGGTGTTTCTTTAAATAAAAAACTGTGTTTTGTTGTTGCAGCTCGACAGTTTGAGATTTCTTGACTTAATTAAGATTTTACATAAACTGCACAGTGGAAGATCAGTTGTGGTGACGAGGGACAGATGGGTGGATGACAGATTGGGAGAGGTTACATCAAATATCCTCACAGGGGTCATAGTATATGGAAGATGGAGCATAGGCACACAGGGTCAAAGGTACAAGTGTCTGTTTTTGAATACTTGATTTTACCTTTAAAAACTGCACAACCTGACTTTACAGTTATCGTATGTCTGACACTTCGAGAGTTCATCACTCCTCCTGTTTTCCACCTGGAGACAGCTTGTGCATTGCAGTCATTGGCCAACATCTGTGACATTCAGAGGCTGCTTCAAAACAAACATCCAAGAAAACCAAAAAACCAACTAAACGCAAATAAGATAACGTAAGACTCAGCGATGGTGCATCTTGCTGCCACAACATCTTAAATCGGTCATTTGATTTGACTCTAGAGGGTTCAGCCACTTGCACTTAAAACTGAATAAACATCTATGGCAAAGTTTATGAGCTCAATCACTAATTTCAGGTCACACTGAAACACTGAACATTTTTGGTAAGTTATGGTCTCCATTAGACTTAAAAATACAGTAAACTGCTTAATATCGTTGGCTGAGGATTAGTCAGTCACCATCAGATCTTGCCTTACACTTAATGTCTGGTTTCAAAATGTGGCTAAATCCATCTTTTAGGGCCACAGCTAGTCACTAAGATACCATCACAGTGTGTAATTGTAAACAGCACAGCAACATTGATGGCATCTCAGATGGAGGTGTTGGCTTTTCCTTTTGTAGAGACATACATTTATCTGTCAGTACCTACGCTGCCGCCTTAAAGGCACAACAGCAAAAGTGAATCCATGTGGTGTGGAAGGTGCTTAAGCGTAATATAAGACTGAAGTAAACTTAGTCTTATAGAACAATAAACTCTCAAGCATATGGTTTCTAATTAGTAGCAACAGTGTGTGGATGTGAGTAGCCATCCTTTAAGCTGAAGCTTTCTAAAATGCAAATCACACTTATGATTAAATGTTTTATGAAATTATTTAACATAAAGCTGTTTAATGGACTTCAGATGTGTGCAACTAAATATTTAAGTCATTAAAACATTCTTCCATTTAGTTCATTATCTTATAAAGCAGGATAAGGTGCATCTTTCCACAACTGTAACTATAAGTCGTGGTGAACCAGCTACGATAGGTTTGTTTGATAGTATTAAATATAGTTTATTAGCACAAGGATAATTCCTCCGTGAAACAAAAATATAATAGGCTGTAATCAAATAGCTTGTATGGCAGGAATAGCTCAGTAGGTAGAGTGGTTGCCCCATGATCGGAAGGTCGGGGGTTCGAATCCACTGAACGGCTAACCTGAGGTACCCCTGAGCAAGGTACCGTCCCTACACACTGCTCCCCGGTACGCCTGCTTAGTGGCTAGGCTGCCCACTGCTTCACTGAGTGAATGGATCAAATGCAGAAAAAACAAAAGTAATTTCCCCACGGGGATCAATAAAGTATACATTATTATTATTATTATTTTTCCCATAGTTCTGTCAATACATGTATAGACTGAGGTCTTCTCCCCAGTCTGTGTTTCAGTAAAACTAACAGTTGATATATTTATCAGCTCCGAGTCTTAATGGCAGAGCGATGCAGACGCACATGCTCACAAACATAAATGCAGATGATGTTTTAATCACCTACTGTGCATGTCCCATACACGTGTGTGATGCTTCTGTCTCCTTGGGACAGATAATCTTTTTATTGTTCGGCGGTTACGTTTTAATTATCAGTCATGATTTAATCGTGATTGCTGTGTCACCGCTTGTCCCTTGGAAGCACTGATCCCCGCTTTCTGTTTTAAGTGAAGAGAAGCTTCTGATAATATTATAAAATATTCAGTTTACTGAGCAGTGTCCTCCAGCAGGACAAACTGTTTCTAAAGAAAACTGTGTAAAAAGACATTAGAAGCATCTTTTATCTGTGTTGGCACATTACTCCCTCTGAGCTACTCTGCATGGGAGTGTTGTTGATCTGATTTCCCTACGATGGCACACACAGCATCAGAAGTCCTGTTTTTCTGCAGGCTCACTGGCTATTCCTCATCACACATGCAGCTCAGCTGTAAATGAAATGGCCTGTAATTCTCCATAATGGAGACACCAGAGGCATGTACTCACATCGGATTATCAGCATCCAGCATCATACTGGGGATGACAGGGAGAAATCCTAGAAAAGGCTGAAGAGGGGGAGGAGGAGGAGGCGGGGGAAAAAAGGGGAGATGAGATGAGGAGTGGAGAGACGGCGAAGGGAGAGGGTCCAAGGGAGCTCCTGCTCGCCCCAGTTCTGTCTGCAGCGTCATCTCCATGAATTATTTGACTGCAGCATGAGGACGTTTTTGCAGACAGGGGCCTGTGGACCATGTTTATAGACCACATCCCACTGCTCACATACAGCTACTGTCTCCTAATATCTGTCACTGATTTTATGATTTCCATGGAGGAAATTTTAAACTCAATACCAAGGATACCAAGGGGGGGGGGGGGG
>VUQR01035298.1:0-10308 GCA_015108515.1 Hemichromis elongatus | reverse complement strand
ATCACAATGGCAACTATGATGGGGAGTTTGTAGAAGCGAATCTTTGCATCTTTGTTTGAAAATATGTGAAGAAATCCTTGCAAAAAAAAAGGATGAAAAATTGTTATTATTGAGGCATTTTGTGTATTAAACAGCTTCTTACTCCTTCTTTCTTAAGAAGTGAGAGCAGCACGTGTAACCCTGCTAACGCTCAAATCATGGTGACTGTTTTAGCCACACAGCGTTCACAAGAACCTGTGGTGTGAGTCTTCTTCATGAGAGGAAAGAAAAAAAGAGGACTGGCTCTTTTTCATTACCAGCTGCATATTTTCTGGGCTGTGATAGAGCAGCTTGTTCACAGTTCAAAGTTCAAATAATCCTTATTTACCTTATACTAAGCCTTGGTGCAGCACCTCAGTTTAGGTGAAACAAGCTGGTGTAGCTTCTTTCTGTATACACATTTGGGAAAACAGTGGTTAGAGACGGTGGTGCAACCAGAATTATTGTGACCTTGTTCAATGAACTTGCATCCTTGTTGAAGAAGGCGACCAGATCTGTGACCTGTCCTCAAAGGGACTTTGGTGCATCAGGACAGTGATAAAATGGCAAAAAGACTCAGTCAGACTAACATCAATGTCATGGCCAGCGGACAGTGAAGAAATGAACTCTGATGCAGACAGCACTCGGAGACGCAAGTGCAGGTGGTGACAACGCTTTATTTACAACTAAACAAAAATACACTCTTAAGAAAACTGAGGGCTAGCGGCAATCAAAAGAACTAAAAACTCGTTAGAAACTTTACTCATGAACATGAATTCAAGGCAGGATTTAAACAACATTAACTAGAAGCTCACAATGGTTAAACTCAATGAATTTACAAGAGCACACACATGGCCGACTTGGCGTTACTATGAAAAACAGAGTTCCAAGAGTACTAAATTGTTCAATGGGAAGCCTGGGCTGTCATGGGAGGAGTGGAGAGCCCGACACTGGATAACCTGCCAGTGCAGGAACTCCTGGGGAGGGGAGGTGAGGTGGAACATGGCCACTGAAATTGAAAGTTCAGGTGTTAGTTGCAGAATGCAACAAACTGGTCCGAAACACACTTGCAACAGTAACAGTCTTACTTATGCGCAGGCGAGGGCGAAGCTTAAAGGGGAGGTGGTCCGGATGAACAGAGCACTGGGCAGGGAGGCAGGCAGGTGATCATGGAGATACTATAAGCTGACCAGCGCTGGAATCCAAACAAATTACGGCAGCGGTGCGGCAAGGTCCAGAGAATCCTCTAAACGTGGAGAAGATACAGTGGTCAGAAAAACACATGAAAAACCCACTATAGGCAGCTGAAACTGTGGAAACGCTGACTATAGAGGTTTGCAGACGATCTGGCGAGGTGTGATTGTGAGCGCTGATTTTAAAAACCCGCGAGTTCAATTATGCTCAGGTGCAGCCTGTCAGCATGATGCCGCGGCCCCGCCCAGGAGTGGAAATGCCGACCCAGCACTCACCCGGACCATGACAATCAACCCATTACATGCAACGGGTTCGTCATAATATGTCTGAATCGTCCAGTCATAATCTCATAGATTTGAAACAGAAATTTCAGTAATGTTGTTATTATATAGAAATATAACCCAAATAGTCTGCAACTAGTTGAATCACCTACTGCACAGAGACGCAGCACAGACGAGTGTTTCTTATTTGTGTAGAATGACTCAGATTGATAACACTGTGTCGGTAGTTCCTGGGTGTAGAAATCAGATGGAAGTCTACAAACATTTTTCAGTCTGTCAAAGAGTGATTACATTCAGTCTGGTCATTTTTTGGCCTTATATAACAGAAAATAAGAAAAAAAGCCAATCCCAATAGGTCCACTTTTATGTTAAGGTCAAGCTGCATTTCTTAGCCTTGTTTTTTATTTTATTTTAAGGTGCACAGTAGCGAAAGAGAAGGCTAACATCTAATATTGGAGGTTTTCAAAGGGTATAGAAGAATCAAACTTTCACCCATGTAAACCCAGATAACAAGAGCTCCTCAAACCACCTATTTAACACCACGACTGTCTCTGACTTATTTTTTGTTTTGTTTTTTGGCATTTTGTTCCTCATTAATAGACGTGAGACAAGATTGGAGACATCTGAAATCAATACTCACGCGACCTTACACGAGAAAACAAATCAGATCAAATTAAAGCCACCATGTTGTTTATTTTCCGCTACATTTAATACGACTCCACTCTCACCCTCACTCATTGCTGCTGTCATAAATCAGGGCTGATAGGAGAGCTTCTGTGATTTTGTGGTGATTGTTTCAAACATGCCAGGAACTTAAGAGCGAGGATGCATTTCTGGCTACTGAGCAACACGTTTGTGCAAGACTTTGGCCTGGATCTAGATTGTTTGTCTCAGCAGTTTGTCTGTGTTTTAAAAAACAACTTGTTGTAGTGTGAGCTGAATTACTCAACACTACAAAATTATTGTGAGAAGCTTTCATATATTAAAGAAACAAAGCAGCAGTCCAAAATGGCAAAAAAAAAATAAAAAAAAATAAAAACAAAGTAATCATTCATACGGGTGTTGTCTAAAGGGTGGGTTTAGGTAAATGAAACAGTTTGGTTAGGGCAGGATCAGGTCGTGGTAAAAAGAAACCACTGTTAATTGTTGGTTAAAGGCTGGATGCAAACCACAGGCTGAACACCACAGAGTCAAACGCTGACGGTTTGGTTGTACACCGATCCATTCACCCTAAACTACTTCCTTAGCGGTTTGGCTTTAATGTAACAACATGCTTTGTGCAGCTTTAAAGCATAATTTAGGTGGAAAAAAATGTGAATTGTGTCAAGACATCGTGCACTCAGTGACTACCATCTGTTCCAGTCTGCAGTTACTTCATTAATCCTCTTGTGCACCTTGAGAGAATGTCTTTCCTGCTATGTACGTTATCTAAAACATGTTGACTTTAAAGATGGCTTTTCTGTTCTTTTTTTAATGAATTTGCAAAGTAATGTGCTCCAATGAAAAGTTAAAGGGGGTTTTCCATCAAGCACTTGTGAACAGAAACTGTTTGCACAACCAACGTCTGGGGCGATTTCTATTGGTGGAGGACAGTCTGGTTAGTGTGGACAATCTCAGTCTTAAAACAAAATTCTCTTACAGGCCTCTGCAGCCTGTCATCCACTGTCCTCAGGCAAAGCCAGAGGCTTTTCTCAATATGCGCTGCTGGAGTTGGGTTTCACTTCTGGTAGTGCTACGATGAGGTCAGCATTGTGCACAAATTAAAAAAGCCCTCTGGAGGTCAGTGGGTTTTTGTGTCAGGTTTATCATAGTCGCAGCAGGGCTGGACAGCTGGTTTGGGGGTTCAGCCGGGCTTGGCTGAGAAAAAAAAACAGCAGGGCCACACCTGTTGGGGTGATTCCTGATGAATAGCAACACAGCTCTGGAAAATTGCATGGAGTGAGGTCAAACTATTTTAGAAAGAGCACAGCAAATAATGCATCTGCAACTTTAAAAATAGAAATCCCAGTTTCCACCACAAAATTTAAAAAATATGTCCCCACTGATCCACTTAAAACATATTTTTAAGCAGTTTGATTACCTGATCCAAATATAACGTTTACCACAGGATAATCTTTTTGTTTTATTCTGTGTTTCTCTGTAATTTGCCAGCAGTCTGAGCCTGTGTCTGTTATGGTTTTCAAATAGAAACCTAAAGGAAGGAAGGAATAACGAAGGCAGTCGCTATTTTATTAGATTAGCCTGTACAGCTAATCAACTTAAGTCCACATGACTAAGTTGTACCTGATAGGCTCACATCAGTGATGAGGTAGTGACAGAACTGTCTTTGCAAAGAGACATTTTTGTTTAACTGGAAAAAGCTGCCTTTCTTTAAAAATAAATTGTCACACCTCTGATAGCTTAACACATTTTTTGTAGTTATAAAAGAGTGACTGCAGTAGGTGCCTCATTTTCCATTTTAAATGTTTTAATATAAGCAGCCTGAAACAGGAAGTTAAGCCCTTTTACATTAAAAGCAAAAGTTTCACTGTTTTAAACATTTTGGCTACAGCACTGAGACATACATTCTCCATTGCACTTTTTCTAGTTTTTCTACTAGGAGAAGTTCAACTACAAGTTAGTGAGTGTTTGCAGACAACTTGTTGTCTTCTAGGCAAACTATGAGCAACTGGGACAATCTGCTAGAGACCAAAGTAAAGAGTAAAGGAGGTTTCTATTGAATTACTCTTATTATTTGACCACTCACCAACCGCACGCAATGCACCTCCAACATCACACGAGAAACCTGAATACTATCAGCTAAGCTAAACATGGTGAGCTTTCATAAAATGTTTATGACTAGTTTATACCAAATGAATTAGAAAACTCATTTGCTAAATTAGCTTATTTGCTAGCTAAACTAGCTTATGAACTCATTTGCTAAACTAGCAAATAAGCTAGGCTAATCGTGTCAGTTATAGTACGCGCTAGTAAAAACTTTGCTCAACTCAAACAAATCAAACAAATTAGGTAAAAATTGAATGTTTCAGTAAAGACCACTTCCAGAAAAAAAAAACAGTTTTGCTTGCTTGTCAAAGAGAAACCCCAGTATTCATGAACCTGGGCCTAATTATAAAATAGTTTTGTGTGTGGAGGCAAAAATATATTTATCCAAACAATGTTAGATCAGGACATTAATATCTGCAATATAGTGCCAGGGAGCAAAGCCTCAGATTATATTTAATATGCAGGAGATATTTTTATTGTACTTTTATGAGGGGTCCCCAGACTTTGCTGAAGGGTTGAAACAAAAATAATGAACACACAAAAACCTAGCACTTCTAAAACAAAAACATTACAGCCTACTTCCATAATCTAGCTCACCTTCTCAGATAAATTTTATGCAAATAACTAATTAAAGCAGTGCCTCACTTCCACATATAACCACTTATTTTGTACTGCTAACTTTTCGTTCATCTGTGTTCTCTATTCCACACTAACGTTATAATAACCTGCCTATTAAACCTAAAATTTCAGGTGTTTCTCCTCATATTTGCACCAGTGATTGCCAGCGCTGTTGCATAACAATAATTATGCAATCTTTCCAAAAATGGGACTTTATCCTTTATGATTTCCAGCCATATTTTTGAAGACAACCATGCAGTCTGGGGAGAAGATGACACAAACACTTTGAAACAACACATTTGTCTGTCTTGCCAAACTAAACTCAAGCTTGCCAAGTTGGCTTATCTTTACAAGCCAGCCTGTATAATCAGTCACATTACCAATATTCAGAGGCATCCACAAATAGTCATTATGTAAATGTTGCCTTGCATCTTGCTTTTAAAGCCTTCAACTTGAATTGAAGCTGAGAGTTTTCACTGATTGGAGACGAAAGGCAATCTGAATACATTCACAAGAGAAACATTCTTACAAGCTGGAGTCTGAGCATTAAACTCCCCTAGGCCTCTGACTGTGACGTAGGTGGATTCAGTGTTAGACTCTTCATAAGCACGCTGCACAGATCCAGCCATGTGCCGGGCCAGCTTGTGTTTGGTGGAGCAGTGGGGTCAAGGCAGCCACGCTGAAGCTGCAGGATCCCCGGGGGTCTAGGAGGAAGCAGCGACTTCACAGTGGATCATCTTCAGCTGACTGTGCAGCAGCCGAGCAAGCCCAGGCACACTTCCATGCCCCAGCTGTCAGCAGAGAGGCTGGATACTGCTTTGATCAGGGGAACTCAGCATACAGCCAGGTGTTAGGTGACCAATAACAAATATTTTGTGGTGATGCTTCAGTTTTGTGTGTTTTTTGTGTGTGTGTTTTTTTTTACTTTTTGACCTGCTCTGGAGATGTTGTAGCCTTTTTGTGGTACACATTCAAAACACACAGACTGCAACTCTGGGCCCCCAAGATTTTGGATTAGCAGTAATAAAAGCAATGTTCCTAAAACCCAAATGCCAGTAGGCAGCTTTGTGACTCTTGAATCTTAGCTTGTGTAGACCTGTCTTTTAATGTCTGGGTAAAAATTAAATAAAGATCAAAGTTAGTTTTCTCTCTGTGCATCTGTGAATTCAGTCAAAATAGACTTAACAAAAAGTCTGTTTCCAATCAAATCAAAAACAGCTTCATATTTTTAATTTTGTATACAGTTACACGTCTAATATCCAAGATAATATTAAGTAGGAATAAAAGTAATTTCTATAGCATCTATATGGATATCTTTTAAAGCTTCTTTTAATTTTCCTACTGAGCCTCTGTGTCTGAACCTCTTCTGCTACCTAACTGACCAGATCAATATTCCAGCAGTTTAATGGATGATCCTGGTCCGTGTAACGATGATAACCAGCAGCTAGGAGGGTGTCTTATATGATTGTCAGGCTAATCATGTATCTGTTATTAAAGTTATTAAAACCCAAATGTTTGCATTGTTTTCTTCCAGGGTGAAGAAAGTCCAGTTTCCTGTGAAGGTTTGCCGTTCAGCTCTGGAGATTCACATGCGAGGCAAGCCCAAGAACATCTCAGTGGAAACTAAAGCCGGTCAAACCATCGCCGATTTCAAGAAAAGTAAAGACGGTTTCATCCTGCTGATCCCGGCTAACTAACAGCCCCCCCAGTCAAACCATTAATAGCTACACCTCAACGATTTCTGGGGGGAAAGAATTTCAACCAGCTTCATCTGAAAACAACACAGCTGGACTTTAGCAGGAATTTCTTTTAATACTTATAAATAACTTTACAGTATGAGGATTTTAAAGTAGTAATCTGAGCAGATTTTCTGGAAGAATCTGCTTTCTTAATCCTGAGCTTCAGGAGTTCAGCACGCAGAGGAAACTGAAAGCTGAAATACTTTTATATTCATTTATAATGCAATTTATATGCATCATACTGTTTATGCTTTTTTGTATTTTTATGAAATATAAAGATGTTTTTTTAAGACATGACTGAAAAAAACAGAAACAAAAAGCACTTTTTATTATGATAGATATGGACATGTTTTTGTGTTGTAACACACCGCTGCCTGCAGACTGAAATAATTATGTCAGAAGGAATCAAAGGGGGGAAGAAAAAGAAGAAAGCAGGGGAAAATTTATTATTCAGTGTTTACTTAAATAAGTTCTCCGTATGTTAATGTTTCTCTAATGTTTTGCCACATGAACAGAGTAAATGCCGACTTTACGCAGTAATTAAAACCCATTAAAAGTGTTCAGCCTTAAGTGGCTTTAAGGGTTTCCTGCACAAATACACTGAACACGCAGAATCAGTTTAAATGTATTTGTAAGAACGCTTCTATCCGTCGTCTGAGCGGCAGCTACTGAACACGCCGTCCACAGAAACCTGGACCCCGTGACGCAGGAGCTGCTTCCTCTCTCGCCCCCTTTCCTGATAGCTGGACTGATAAATGCCAACCAGCACTGGAGAGGTAATTTAAACGATTTCTGAGGAATGAAACTGAACATTCCTTGTTTATTTATTGTGCTATCCGGTTGTGCAGATATGTTTCTTTTATTGTGAACACTGATAATTTTGTCTTTGAGTTTTCAGCATCAAACTTGCCATAAAACCTGCTTTTATACAAACCTCTTCTATTGGAGTCTTTTTCATAACTTTAAATAAAGTACGGCATTACATAAAATGTAAATTTGTTGTCCCAGCAACCCAGGTCTAACTAACTGCGTAGCTGCAGATAAATTTGAGCTCTTTAAAAACCATTTGGTATGAACCAGATTTGTAGTACATGCTCCAAGGTAAAGTTTGCTAATAATTGTTATTATTATTATTGGGGCGGTCGTGGCTCAAAGAGTTGGCAGTTTGTCTTGTAATCGGAAGGTTGCCGGTTCGAGCCCCGGCTCCCACAGTCTCAGTCGTTGTGTCCTTGGGCAAGACACTTCACCTGTTGCCTACTGGTGGTGGTCAGAGGGACCGGTGGCGCCAGTTTCTGGCAGTCTAGCCTCTGTCAGTGCGCCCCAGGGCAGCTGTGGCTACATTGTAGCTTGCCATCACCAGTGTGTGGATGCATGTAGTATAAAGCGCTATACAAATACAGGCCTTTTTTTTTTTTTTTTACCATTAGTCCCTAAGTTTGTTGTCTCAAAGTTTAATGCAAAATGTCCACTGTCCCATGGAAGGAACAGATTACCTACATAATACAAGTGGCACAAGCCAGGACTATAAACTACAGTTCCTCTTGTGGCCATTCAAGACTAACTCCAAATATGAGTTAATCCACACAGACTCTCATGTTACAGCAGGAATAAACATGTTTACAGTCTGCCACAAACACGATTTTTGTCTCTGTAACTGATTTACATGCTTAGAACAACCGAACAGGGTATGCTGGTGTTTAGTCCCGGAGGGCTTCTTACATAACCGATCATTTTAAACTCAATTAAGGCTAATACTCTGTGACTAAACCAGACCTTTCCACTTTGTTTGAGTTATATTAGATGTATTGTCAGACAAAAAAAATCCAAATGACCCAAGAAGTCTCTGCTTCAGTTACACATTCTGGTCATTTGTAAACTACCAGTAAACATACAGTTTAAACCTGTAGCCACTGCTAATTAATTTTGATAATGCTGGTTGATAACTTAACATTCCACCTTTCTCAAATGAAAATCAGCCAGTGGTGCTGATACCAGTACCAATAAAGATACTTTTAACCTGTAAATGCAGCTTATGTATGGGGGCAGCAATGTTTCATCATTTATACATAATTCATCATCAGTTAGCAATTTATTTGATTTTTACTTTCCACAATAATTAGTTAACAAAACAAAACAAATCTTTTAAATTTTCATGCCTTTTAAATTAGTTTTTTTAAGAATTTAAGACAATTCAGTAGACTTCATACTAAGAGGATAGAAGCAAAGCCTCCTATTAATCCAAGCCTCCCAGTATCGATCCAATACTAATACCAGTGTTGGTATCAATATAGATTTTTCGATCAATCTGCCCATCTCTAGAGTCAGTTGAGGTGGTTCATGCATCTGACTTAGATGCATCCTGGGTACCTCTTAGGAGAGCTTTCACGAGTACATCCCACCAGGAGATGCCCCGGGGAAGACCCAGAGCATGCTGGAGGGATTATATCTCTCAGCTGGTTTGGGAATGCCTTGGTATCCCCTTCAGATGAGCTAGAGGAGGTGGGGGAGAGGAAGATCTGGGTTTCTCAGCTTTGACTGCTGCCCTCACAAGCTAAAACTGCATAAGTGGCAGAAAATGCCTGCAGGGATGGATGCACAAACATAACAGTGTCCCTCTTTTATACATGCCCATTATTGAGTGAATTTAAAAACAGACTTGGACCTTTTCATTAGTGTGGATGCTTATAGGCATCCACAGTATTGTTCTTCTTTTCTTTATTATTATTATTATTATTCCTTATTCTCATTGCAGCTGCAGATTGAGGTGTGTTATGCTAGTAGCAGCTAATGTAGCCTCTAGCTGAGATTAGCAGCAGGTTTCCAAAGAAGAGTAAGCAGACTTTAATGTGGAAAATTAGATTTAGTGTTTTATTGCAAAAGCTTCATTTGAAACGCAACAACACATCCATTTTGTTTTAGTGAGGTTTTAGATATGGTTACTGCTCTGACTGCAGTAAATGTGAGCGTGTCTCAGTTCACAGTCTGAGATCTTAACTCTCTGATTTGCTGCCAGTTTTTATTTGTCTCCATAGTGACCTGTTAGTGCAATTCGCTGACGTCCTCTTTCTCTTTGATGAGTACTTTGAGAGTACAGATGTGTAAGCTCTGTAAGTTACACCAAAGTCACCAAAAACGTCTGTGATGCTGGACCAGGATGTTCACACCTTCTGAATACTGGGTGGAAAAACCATGTCTTTCCTCTGATTTAAATTCAATTCAGTTCAATTCAATTTTATTTGTATAGCGCCAGATCACAACAGCATACGCCTCAAGGTGCTTTATATTGTACAATAGTACATACAGAGAAAACCCAACAATCATATGACCCCCTATGAGCAAGCACTTTGGCAACAGTGGGAAGGAAAAACTCCCTTTTAACAGGAAGAAACCTCCGGCAGGACCAGGCTCAGGGAGGGGCGGCCATCTGCTGCGACCGGCTGGGGTGAGAGAGGAAAAGAACGGGATAAAGACATGCTGTGGAAGAGAGGCAGAGATTAATAACAGGTATGATTCAATGCAGAGAGGTCTATTAACACAGTGAGTGAGAAAGGTGACTGGAAAGGAAAAACTCAATGCATCATGGGAATCCCCCGGCAGCCTACGTCTATTGCAACATAACTAAGGGAGGATTCAGGGTCACCTGGTCCAGCCCTAACTATATGATTTGGCAAAAAGGAAAGTTTGAAGCCTAA
>VUQR01035297.1:103382-115035 GCA_015108515.1 Hemichromis elongatus | reverse complement strand
CACAAGTCTAAAACAGAACAAAAACAGTCACCATTACTCTTCTATGCCACTGGTTTCACGAAGCGCAGACCGAGGCCAGACAAAGGAGCGAGCGCCGCGTGGCAGGCTAATGGACGTTAAAAACTCACAGAACTCATATCTAAAACTTTCAGAAACAAACCGAAAAAAAAAAGAAAAAAATGTCCTTTTTCATACTCCTTTCCTTCTTTGCCTTAGAAATCTAGATTCATTTGAATTGTGTGGTTCAATATCTTTTTAAACTTTTTTCTTGGGGGGGGGGTTAGGCATTCACTTGATATGTGTTGATTTCAGTCAAAAACGACCCACTGAACTGATCCACTGGCGCCCTGGGGAACATGCGTCCGCTGTTGGCCACGTTCCACCTCCAGCTGAAGTTTCACGTCTGCGTCAGTCACGAGGGCGTACTAGTCATCCTTCGTCATCAAGAGTCCCATCAGCAACACTTCAGCCGAACAGCCCAGACTGTGCTGCCATTTGTAGTCCAAATGTCCAGATTGTCACAGGTGCTGTAGTCCATTCTTCTTCTTCTTACATCCCAGTGGCTCGTGGGTAATATTCAATGGTAGATTGATCATTAATACTCTTTTTTTTTTTTTTTTTTTTTTTTTCATTCCTTCATTCAATCACAGGCTTTTAGAATCGAGCAGGCTCTCTCCTGCAGGCAGAGGAGAAAATGAACTATAGGTGGGGGGACACAGGGGTCAGACGTTCCCCTAGTTTAGGCCTCATAGCATGAAAGGGAGATAAAGATCACAAGTTCCCACTGGCACATAGACAGTCGGGGAAACTGCGGGTTCAGCGTGACCCCGTTAGACATCAGAGCGAGGGGGTAGCGGGGCATTAGGCAGGGGACACGGTGGGTCGAGATTACAGATTTTCGTATTGTCTGAGAACAACATGACTTTCCTGGGGGCTCACGTCTTCCCCCCACCATCACTGTCCAGAGTTCTCCTCTGTGTCCTCATGCCTCCGAGCAGCACCTCTGCTGGTTCATCTTAACTTTATGCTTGATGCCGTCGTACAGCTCAAAGTTGTAGTTCTCCAGCGTCGTGGAGGAGCGCGAGGAGAGCCCGCTGTAGGAGCAAGTGCAGTAGAGGAGGAATCCCGCGCACACCGCCCCCAGCAGGACGCCTAACGAGCTCATGACGATGATGGTGAGGAGGATGGGGTCGAGCGTGTACAGCCAGGCGTTGTCCTTGTCCTTCTCTGACACCAAGGTGACGGAGGGGGGCTCCATGTTGGAAGAGGGGGTGGAGAAGGAGGATGGCCACCCTGGGAACACATAGTCTGGAGAGAAAATAGGAAATCTTAGCAAGTGATTCTAAAGCTGATGTCTTCAAGATCATAGTTGTTATTGATTAGCAACTTCGGAAAACGTAATGCAATTAATTACTCTAAAGGTACGATGTGGTGCATGCGGTGAGCGCTGGAGTGTGCACTCCCACTTAGCAAGGCAATCGGGCTAATCCGAATAATGAATGTGTACACATGAACACGCCAATCCGCAATTAAGTACTGCATTTAGAGTGTTTTATGGAAGAACACACTGCAGCAAGCAGGAAAGCCGTAAACAGACAGTAAACAGACTTGTTTAGTGAGCTAAAAGCCGAGTACTCGTCTTGTTTCTGTCAAGGGGCTGGAAGAAACAAGGAGCGGTGGGCACGCACACACACACACACACGTGTAATCTGTGATTGTTACAGACAGATGTTTTTCTCGGTGCCCAGAAGGAAGCTGTCTGTCTCACTTTGTCTGCCGTGGAACATGAAAGAGGAGGAGGAGGACGAACGCACACCATATGCACACGCAGACACGCACTTTTGCCAGCTCGCTCGCACTCTTCTCCTTTCTTTGCACACACAGCAGAGATTGTCTGTCACCGCTGCCACGGGCTCTTTTCTTGAGGAATCACAAGTGAGCCGAGGAGCCATAGGCATGCCTGTCCTTAAAGAGCAATTTCACTTGTCTTCGGGTGAGACTTGTAAAACAGGCAGTGTAGCCCGAGGCTGCGAGGAGAGAGGAGGATAACCTCACCTTCGTTGATGGGGGGCTTGTGGTTGAAAACAGGATCTTTTTCGAAATCTATTGGCCTGGGATCTGTTAAAGAGACAGAAAGAATAAGAGTATTAATCTAAACCGCCCAGTCGAGCGGGAGCTACTCGAGAGTGCCGCTGCGATTATGTCGCTCCGTCACTTCGCTGCGTTTGTAGATGGGTATCAAACCGCTCAAACAGGGAGCGATCTTGTTTAAACTTTCTGAAGAGATCGGGGAAGAAAGCTCCTCCAAACTGTTTGGTTCTGCGCTCGGTCTATCAGCGAAAAACAACATCCAGTCTTATTGAACTCTTCTCCCAGACTACCTGCGTAAAGCCGGCAACTTCCATTATGTGATAAGCATCGGTGCTCTTTTTTTTTATTTGCTTAGAAATGAAAAGAAAGCCGAGCGATTCGGAGGACGAGAGGAAAGACGTGAGTGGAGGCTGAATTAAAAAAAATAAAAATAAAAAAATGAAAACACACCAAACGGTCTCATAGAAAAATATTACCTTTATTACCTTCACATTCACCACAATCTAGTTTCTTTTTATTCCAAGGCCGTGAAATTCAACAAGCTAAAATACCACTTTAAATGTTTGAGGCAGGCCAGAGTGCAAGGCTTCGGAGGTTTTCAGGCCTCCATTCTTCTTCACTTTTATTCAAGGAAATTGACTTTACAGTCCCCAGAAATAAACGGAGCAATATCTGAGCAGCTGATAATCATTTACTGCCGGGGCAGAGGAATCAAAAACACATCATGAAGGGAAACTGTAACAGATATTCAGAAGATAAAAAGGTGAAAAACTCATTTAGAGGAAAAAAAAGACACAGAGCTTCATTCCCTCAATTAGATAAAGTTGTTCGACTGTGAGACAGTTTTGGCATCTTGCGATTACACCTTCAATAAACTGCATTTGCAAACTTTGCATGTTCTTCAAAGCTTACGGATGAATTCTTTTAAACGACACCTGCTGCACGATTGGCTGAACTGAGTCTGAAATGAAAGATGTGGACCAAAACCGGTTTTCTTAAAAATTGATTTTCAAACCCAATTAGAGAACAAACTAAATGAATTAACCAAATTTTAATTTCATTTCAAATATTAAAATGACAAACAAATCCCATGCTAATCGAGTGTATTCAATTAAGCAAACAGTGGAGCGTTTCTAAACGTAGTTATTTGACTGTCTCCGCTGGTTTTGTGTCAATATTTAATCTCCTCAAAGTGCATGATATTGAAAGGATAGAAAAACAACCATCAAATCTTACACAGAGGCAGAGAAAGTGCACAAAAGCAATATGACAGCGATGTGGCTTAGGCCGGGATGAAGGAGTTTACAGCCCCGAGGCTGATTTATTCAGGCCGAGCGTGAGTGAACTAAAACGGCTTCATCCGAGGCCGCGTTCCAAACGGATCAAGCCTCTCTGCTTCCAACGGATTTGCAGAAGAAACATTTAAATCATTAAGAAACAAAAAACAAAGCTAAACACTAAGGTAAGATAAAATCTCAACGTGTGGTTGTATCTAAATTTACAATCAAGCTGAAGCATGAAAGGTTGCAAAACTTAAAAGTGATTAAACAGAGCGTTGGCAGTAGACTTTAATGAATTAATACTCTGGTGTAATTAGATGTAGAAACAGTGCAGTTGTTCGGGAGTTAATGAACACGGTAGCCATGATGTAATTATGTTTTAAAGTTTCTTAGTGAAATGCAAAAGACGACACGTCTGTCTTATAAATGTGTAAATCTGCTGCCTGACGGCAGACCCTCCACGCTCCAAATTCTCCTTTTTCACTGCAAGCACTGACAAAACATTAAATTGCTTAAAAAAAAAAAAAAAAGATAAGGGAAAAAAAATCAGGATAAGAAGCAGAGGTTTGGACACTCTTTGGATGACTGCTGAACGCTTTCTAATGATCCTGGCTTAAAGCCCTCGGGCGAGGATCCTGAGAAGAATCATCACATGGATCTGAAAGGAGATTAAAACTCCCCGTAGACCCATTTTATCTCCCTTCTCCAATTAGTAAAGAGAAAAATAAAAAAGGATCTTTTTTTATTCGGGAAGAGACGGGGATGGCTCTTTGGCACCATGCGCTGTTCCAGAGGGGCCCGAGGACCTGTTAGAGTACTTGTACGATAATTTTTCCACAGGAGGAGGAGGAAAGAGAAAAAACAGAGATGGCCTCGGGGCGAGAAATGCTTACCGCAGGGCTTTATGAATGCAATCAGCTCCATTATCTAATTAGAAATATTAAAAGGCTTCAAAGTAGTCTGTGATGGAGAAGGGAGAGGGAGGGAGGCTGATTTAAAAGGGCCGCATGAAAAGACGCCAGAAACTTGCAAAAAGTTTGATAGAGAGTGAGAGAGAGAGTGCAAGGCAAAAGTGCACGGGTAGCACAACATAAACACACCCGTATATCATTCCTCTATTTGAATCCAGCCCCACATTGATTGGGTTATGGCACAAGGCTGCTAGAATGAGTCATATAATGTGTAAATCACACGCGAGTCGATTGATATGGAAGGGAAAGGAAAATGGATATGCAAGCACAAAATAAGTAAAATACTTGTTGACTAAGGCACAAAACAGCATTTTAGAAGACGCAGCGTGATGAAAGAAGTCAATATGGGGAATATCTGCAGTGTGGAAAAAAAAATGCATGAAACAATGATTTAGATAACGGTGTTTTGAGAGCTTGCTGCAAATCTGGGTTCTTGGCTAATAGAGGTCTGCGGCGGTTAGATGGCGTTTGCTCGTGCGCGCCCGTGCGTGCGGTGGATACGTGAGTCTTCATCGCGCTGTCTATTCTGCCAAAAGACTTCTTTCATCTGCTCTTGTGTTTGAAACAACCTGCCCTCCTCCATCTATTCTCTCTCTCCTTCAATCCAAACCCCAACCTGCCTCCCTGTTAGCCTCCCTCTTAGAGTAAAAGAAAGATCTATCTTTAGAAAGTATAGAGAGCGCTTTTTTTTTCTTTTTTTTTTTACTTCTTTCATCTCCCTCCATCTCTGGGCACATTCTTTGGAGAAAAAGGGGGCTCGCTTAATGGGCCCTTCTCCTCTGAGAGATTTTGCTCCCTTCCATTTCTGCCTCTCATTTTCTCTCCTGTGTTTTTCACTGGGAGGATTTGCAATGAAGGGAAGCAGTAGAACAGGAACAAGTGGGTTTTGATAAAAAGGCTCAGGGATTTGGGCATGAACAAAATGATGGGGGGGGGTGTAGCACACGGCTCATGATGCTGTGAAGTCCACTCTGATACACCGTCAGCTTCACAGGTGAGGATCTAGATAGATTTTTTTCTGACATCATGTGAATACTCTTCATAAAACATGTTATTACTTTAGATTTGGTTTAGTTATGCGCTCCTATCTTATTCAAACTAGAAGCTTTAAAGCTTTCAAAACAGTAAATGACACTGAATAGCTTTTTTCGTTTTAAGTGTGCAGAATCAATATAATTTTCAGTCAGCAAGTACAAAAACAACCATTGTATGACTAGTGTACACCAAAAACACAGAAAGGATAGAAAGAACATTACTCAACTTATAAAAAGGTTCACAGTAAATGTAAGTAAACCAAGAAGAAAAGTACTAACGTTCTCTACATTGCAAAAATATGTAACCGCTTATCAGAAATGCATCATGTTACGCTTGCTGATTAAATATTCAGTCAAACTTACAATGGTTATAAAAGCAGCCCTGTTAAAATGCCAAGTAAGACCAAGATAAAAACATTCAGTGTTATTTATATTCACAACAATAGTCACCTCAAGGTTTTTTATATTCTAAGGTAAAGACAGACATCCCCCAAAACCAAGCACCTGGCGACAGTGGGGAGGAAAAACTCCCTTTTAGCAGGAAGAAACCTCCAGCAGAACCAGGTTGGGGGAGGGGCGGCCATCTGCGTGGCGAGAACCTTCTTTAATAGGACTTATAACTTGTACAGTTCAATTTAAAAACAAAATGAAATGGTTTCGGAGGGAATAAATAAATAAATAACGAAATAATGTGGTTGCATGTCCTCTTATAACTGGGGATATGATTGCATACAAAATCAACCAGTGACACTCAAAATCATGTCAAACAGTAGTCAGTACACACCTGCCATCTGTTGAAGTGATTCTGACTACAATCAAAGTTCAGCTGGTCTAACAGGACTGCGCTGACATTTGCTTAGTAAAATCTTTGTTACCGACTCAAAGCAAAGAGCTGCTAAGAACTGGACACCCTCTAAAAGTGGTCAGGGAGGTTGCCAAGAGGCATGTAGACATTAACTACATGTGACAACAATCTCTGCGTTCTTTACTTCTTCCATAAGCGTGTGGGTAAATCTTCTACGGTCTGAACTCTGTGGCCACAGCCTGAAAAGCTAAGTTTGGTGCAGAAACACCACTGCACATCACCAAAACACCACCAGACCCACGGTGAAGCCAACATGTTCGCACTCCCAAAACGTAATATGTTACGCTATGTGACAAAATCGCTGGCATGTTACGCGTTGGGAATGAGAACGGGTTCGTGAAGCACAGAGGTGGCAGCATCATGGTTTGGAGATGTTTTTCTTTAGCTGGAACCGGAGAACCTCACATACCAATCGGTTGGACCTTCAGATGTCTGCTAGAAAGTTCTAGATCCAGATGAATTTAAACTTTCGTACACCCAAGTCATCAAAAATATCGTCACCAGAAGAGTTGAACCCAAAAGAAAACCAGCCAAGGAGGGCTGTGCACGGGCGCTACCCTCACAGTCTGACAGATTGGGTCATATAAGATGAGTACTACCCCCAAAAGACTAAATGCTGTGTAATGCAACCAGGATACTTTAAATTTGAGATTTCCCTCCTTTTAAGGACTTTAGTTTGTTTTTCAGGTGAACTGTACAGAATAAACCGTCCGTCACATTAAAGATGGAAAATGTTGGAAATGATTTATCTCGGTCTCAATAAAACCTGAAATTTTAACAGGTGCGTCGCTTTTTTACATCCACTACACAGGCCATCATTGCAGCGCTAGATGCCA
This sequence comes from Hemichromis elongatus, assembly GCA_015108515.1. Classification (NCBI taxonomy): domain Eukaryota; kingdom Metazoa; phylum Chordata; class Actinopteri; order Cichliformes; family Cichlidae; genus Hemichromis; species Hemichromis elongatus. Next base: position 107,958 of record VUQR01035297.1, on the reverse strand, counting down.
ATTAGGTGTGTAACAGTTCAAAAACGGACAGTAAATTTGCGAAGCATCCACGGCCTCGTTCGTTAGACCTCACCGCCGCCGCGCTCTCACTTTGTTGTTGATACGATATTGAGATGATGTAAAGGTTAAGTGGATCAACTCAGTGCAAGACTGTAAATACAGACAGAGCAGGAGGATTATGGACAGCCAGGACAGACAGACAGAGGGATCTCCTCACCATTGCTGCTAACTGCAGGGTCACGTCTGGTACATTAGCCAAGCTTGGCTGTAACATCCACAGTTTAGAGGAGCGTCTGTTTACTGGGAGCATTTCTGTGTTAGTATAAACAGCATGCATGTGCAAATACAGGATGAATATTAGCAGCTGAGAAATAGCTTTTGTAACTTGCGTTGTGTAATGATGTGCTAATTAGACATGACTTCATATTGCTTATGATAGCCAGTCATGTGGAGCTGATAATACCTGGTTAGAAGCAGGTTAGTGTGGGGACAGCTGCTACCTACAGGAGAGGATTAGGGGCCACAGAAGACGAAAAAGTGATGACCCAAAACTACTAATCCTCCCGTCCGGTGATGTCACATAAAAAAACTGCAAAGGTCAGGTAATCGTGTAAAAAAAACAAAAACAAAAAACACATTTCCTGCTTTTTCTTATTAATTCAAAAGAAATATGAACTGTACCGTGGATCTGGAGAATCGTTACACCCCTAACAGGAAACCCATAAATAAACGATTTAAAGAAGTTACAGTGGTGCTGCACAAGAATCAGACTGCAGCATTTAAGCAGATAAATCAGTTTGTAAAATGCTCTTTATCAAAGCACGTTTGGTCTCATCTGTTGGACTGGATACCAGTGTACCAAAGTGTTCGAAACAAAACAAGCATTTGTAATCATATGCAGAAAATAAAGACTTTAAGATTGTTGCATTTGCAGAGACTTTAAGAAAAACAATATTCCACATATTTGAATGTTGATGCACGATAGTAGTACTTTTTTTGTTGTTGTTGTTTCATTCACCCAATCTAATGTGTGCAAGACATACACGGGTGTTTAGTTTGAACATTAACAGACACAGGCATCAGATTATCCACGAGATCCAGGCAACAAACTGTGGAGTAAAACTGCATCCATTCAGACTCGTACTGGACACCGAGGCACTACCTCATATCGGAGGTTATAGGTTTAAAGCACATTTTTTTTTAAAAAGGCATATCCAGAATGTAATGAAAAACACACTCAAAGTAACATGAGAGACTTGAAAATCTCAGGAGTGTCCGTGCATATACTGGTGCGCGTGTTTCAGCTGACGTGATGCGACGTAAGCTGTCTCAAAGCTGTTCCTGGACCAGAGCTGCAGGGTGGATGTGCAGCTGTCACAGCTGGACGGGCAACACTAATTCTTCCTTTTTTTGTTATTAATCTGTCTCTGTCACTACCTCAGTCTCGCAAACACACGTGGGCAAATAAAATTCGGCTTCATTCCGTCCCGGAGAAGCAGCCATCACTCTTAACGCTGCACACAAACACAGCGTGTCTTTTCTACCTGTGTGTAAATCCTTCCTCTGTCTGACGGCGCATCTGGAGACAGGCAATGTCCAAGCTGCAGATCAGAGCGGGGCAGACAGACAGATCCTGCTCTGACATTTATTGAAGGTGGGGGATATGCTGTTACAACCCTGACATTGTACGCTGCATGTAAATGCAGTGTGTGTCGTCCACAGCCTGGTATTCATACTACCTTTACTGTGATTGACTGTGGTCATAATCCAACTCGCTTTCAGGCTGGGGTTTAGGTGTAGAAGCCAGTATGCGCTCGACATCAAAAACATCGCCCTGCAGCGTCGTTATCAGGCCGACTTCAGCCACCAGAAATACAACTGAAGCTCTGTCATCTATGCTTCAGCGGTACAGGTTAATGTCAGGACTTCTTTTCTACTAGTTTAGTGTTTGCCGATCAGTTAATTAGATCAGTCATCAGCGACGTGGACTGGAGTGCCTCTGTGCAGATCCTCATCAGTGAAGAGCGGTGATTATGCTGAATACGGCTTCTTTTCACACCCCTTGATCGCTTCATTTGAAAAACATACTATTAAATCAGACGGGCCTTTTCAACACTGGGAGTCGTAGCTGTCATCTTTCTCCAGTGATATGGTGAGCATGGGTTCCAGACTCGGCCCGGTGCTTGGGTTCAGGTTGTTTTGGTTAGGGCTATGGAGCAGATTACAGCCTGGGTTTTGGCTCTGGTACCAGTTTTGGCGACCTTGCTGATATGGCAGTTGGTTGTTGCGGTACGTCACCGAATGATGATGACTACTGCTGGTCTTCTTGGGCGCCCAGTGGTACCGGTGGCAGCACAGTATCACCAGCACGGTTACACTGACCAGCACCAAAAGGGCACCGCCTCCCGCCAACACATAGTACCAGAAGGCAGGGACTGGCTGCACCACCACTGTGTCTACTGTGGGCTCCATTCCAGATATGGCACCCCCTGGAGGGCAGGAGGACACATTACTGGTTGGCTCAGTAGATGAGCAAGGCAGGCATGCAGACTGCTTTAAAGAGTTCAGATTTAGAGTGTCTAATCTATGGTTCACTTCACCCCTGCCAGAGTGCCAGTAAGCACGGCAGGTCTGTCAAGCTCTGAACGTCTCCACACACTGAAGCAAACATTTTAACTGCAACACTAGCATGCTTGGCTAACTTGCCTATCAATAATAACACATTGTATTTAAGGCAAAGGCCCTTTGTACTGGTAATAAAATGAATGTACTGCTTTGGCTATCAGCTTACATGTGCTAATTGTCACGTATGTTTTAAAAGCCTTGTATTCTCCTTATCATAGTTTATAATAAGAAAGCAGAATCATTCCTAATTCTGCTTGGACAGAATTTACACTTATCCACTTGGACCCTGAAAAGGTTTCCGAATGTGGCGGAAATACCTGCTTAAAACCAGATGGCAGTATTTGATATCTTCTTTATTTGCATCTATAATTAAGGTGTGAGAATCCAGGCGGTTTGTAAGGGGAAATTTAGCTTATTATATCCACATTTAAAATGTGTTTTGCAGAGAATTAATTACGAAAACCAGAAGCATTCAAAACCTTCTGAGGACTGAAGCAGAACATTTTTGCTTATTCCACTTTAATTAGACCTAATTTATTATAGTGCTAGCCTAAAATCATTGTGACAACAAAGAGCTTGACAGACCTAACAACAGAAGCAGGGCTCATTTAGTCTACAGGAGTAGTGCGCTGAAACTCTCGTGCCTCGCCGCTATTTAAAGGTAAGAATACAAATCAGGCAAAAACCACTTTAGCTTTAACATTTTGTTGGCGTGTTAATATTTAAACAACCAATTAAAAGCTTCATTTCTTATAAAATATTTAACTTACTGTAACTCTTCTCTCTCTTTTTTGATTTATGCAAACATCACAAGCATTAGCTGCACATTGACACGCAGAGGCCCATGCCATGCGTTCGGATTGGATCAGAGAATGCAAAGCCTTGATTATGCGGTGCCTGGGCGACTTGAACAAAGGGCAGGGAGTGTTAAGTGGGTGTATTTGCTAGGATGCGGCATTTTTATCGGGGGCAAGATCAGACTGAAGTTGAGTGCAGAGAGAAAGAGATGGAGAGGGAGAGGGGGAAATTACAGGGGCAGAGAAAGGATAAGAAAGAAGGCATTATGGGAGGAAAGAATGGAGTGAAACAGAGAGGGGTGGTAGAAAGTGAGAGCAGAGAGGGTGCGAGGGTGGGGAAGAGAAGGCAGAGCGCTAATCCCGCCATGATATCTTTAATCCTGCATTAAAGGGTTTGTCTGAAAGTTCAATACTCTGTCAACTCGCAGTGAAAGAAACCCGCTGAGAGAGAGGTTATAGAAGAGAGAGAGAGAGAGAAAGGAAAGGGGGAGAATAAAAGAAAGATGGTGCATGAGCAAGAAAGACAGAAAGGAAGAAAGAGGAAAAAGGAACTGAGGCAAGCGAGGACTAGATGGGATGAGAGAGAAGGAGAAAAAAAGGCTGAAATAAGAGATGGAGGAGAGTTGCAAAGCTGGATACAAAACCTCACGGAAGCAGTAAGCTTAATTTAGTCTTTTTTTTGAAGTTCTTTAAGGGTTTAAAATTGGCTGTGATTGTAAAGCTGTGCAGCGCGGAGAGTCTTCCCACCGGTGGATTAACTGACAAGTAATTTCCAGGGCTGAAAAAGTTGACCGTTACTTTGCTTTTTCGAGGTAGCAAAGGGGAACCGCTGCTAAAGCTAAAACGTGTAGCTTTCAAGGGATGTTTGGTAACGAGAGCTTTTCAATCACTTAATTACCATCAAAGCCGGCCTCTCGCTTCACAAGAAAAACAAAACAAAGAAACTTAAACCAGAATAAGCTTCTTTTCTCTGTGTACGCGCACGAGTGTGTGAGCAATAATCAACCTATAGCTTTCAACAGACACTTTCAAATGTTTCCCCGAGCGTCTTCTTTACTCAAACTTTTTTGAATTTTTTTTTTTTTTTTTTTTTTTTTCTTTTCTTTTTTTTTTTTGCTTTAATTTTTTTTTTTTAAAAATAATTTTTATTTTTT
>VUQR01035297.1:65088-96168 GCA_015108515.1 Hemichromis elongatus | reverse complement strand
CTTGGGTGTTTAATATACAGACAGCTCCACCTTGAGTTGTGGTGTGTGAGTGTAAGTGTGTGTGTGTGTGTGGAGCCCCGGGGAGGGCTGAAGAGCTAAGGCAGCACTTCTGTCAAAGCCATCATCTGACTTATCTGACCGCTCTGGGCCGTGTGTGTGCACCTTATGGGTGTGTAAGGTACAGTAAGTGTGTGATTGATAAAACAGTGCTCCTGCTCTCTTGTTAGAGATGGACAGAAAAATGCAAGTACCACTGAGGGAAACGGAGGCGAGGCCAGCCAGAATATATGAAATATCTGTACGAATCGACCTCAAAAGGAAATGAATGACTTTTAATAAAAGAATAATTCAGCTGTATGTTGAAGAAGAAAACACGAGATTATAAGGATTGAGAACAAAAAGACATTTGTAAGGAAAGATTAAAGGAAAAGAAGTCAGAAAAAGAAGAAACACGAAGCCTGAAGTCAGATAATTACGGCACTCAAAGACGCTTCGAGCACAAAATAAAAAAGATAAGCGAAGAAGAACTGTTGTGGATTAGATCTGAAAACGAGAAACAAAGACAAACAAAGTAACAAACTAGGGTAGGGAAAGCGAAACTGTTAAACCTAACGTTTTTGTAAAAACTCCAATTAAGACGTCGCGCACACTTTTTACAGATAAGAGTGAAATCCTTGCATCATGGTTGCTGTCAGTGGTTCCTCCCAGCACTGGGATGCATAATATTCCACCACAGGACGACCGCGTTGCTCTTAATTAGCACAAGACGTCTTTGTGCCGAGGAAGGTCAGACGTTCCAGCGTGACGATGCTTTCTTTTATGTCTTCAAAAAAAACTGAAATATTGTGAAATGAGGAAAGCTCAGATAATAAGTCATGTTTTTCTGCTGGGCCCATGGAGTTTTCAGAAAGTGCGAGTGTTTAATTAGAGGACGAGGCCCACCCATAAATCCTTTTAATGGGTTCTAACCCTGTGGAGATTTCAGAAGATGGAAGGTCTGCTTGGTAAATTTCTACAGTGTGTGTGTGAGAAAGCTGACAGAGCTGTAACTATCAATTATCTGTAACTATTCATTATTATTGTCCTGCTTGTAAGCAATTTTATTTTGAAAATCTTAAGATCAGATTTCTTCCCATGAAGATAGTTAAGTGATCACAGATATACGACAATATAACAATAAGAGTACTGAACGCAGAAGGCATCAGTAGCAGCACACATCAACAAGCATGAGCAAGGAGAGCTGCAGGTGGGCTGCGAAGTGGCTTGCAGGGGAGCGTGGGTGGGCAGGCAGGTATATCTTATTTTATTAGCATTGAATTTGGATTTTGCTACCGCGTAGCAAGTAGTCGGCGGATGTTTGCAGACAAGATGACGTCTCCCATGCAAACTATGATCGACCACGACAATTTAGTACCAACCAAATCAACTTCCTGCAATCACTGTCCAACTGGCTGAGGAATCTAGGCTTTTGCCTTATCTACCGGTGGCTCCAGCCGGTCTCCACACCTGTGTGACAGGGGCTTCAAGCAGCGTTAATATTGATGTGCTTTGTAGCTTATTTAAGCTAACATAATGTTCAGGTTAACCAGAGCAGATTCAAGGTTTATGCAAAATTCCGTTTAAAAACGAGCATTTGTTTTGTGATTTTATGTGTCTGCAGAACCAAATGTCCTCTACAGATTAGAGGAAGGCATTATGGGTTGTTTGTAGTTTAATGGGCTAGCAAGGTTATTCTCACATAATGTGCAATCTGCTTTGTCTCACAAACGCACAAAGTCTTTTTTTTTTTTACTGCAGCAAAATCATTTGTCAAGCAGCCAAGAAATACTACGAGAGGACGTCGTGGCGAGAAACCTGAAGAGACGGACTTGTGTTAGAATTAAACCGACACAGTTTATCTGATTGAATTATTCCAGAAATCACACATTTTAGTCACAAAAGTAGAAGGGTACTGACTTTCTGATCCCAGTGCCAGGTCCTGCCTTGTTCCATGAGCGCCATGTCCAGTGGAGCTGCTGCTGGCTGTGTGCAGGGTCCAGCTCACACCTGACTGGGGATCAGCCGACCACCCGCACAGGCTCTGCTCAAAGCCGCACACGGCCGACAGGGACGGAGTGGTGGCTGTGAATGGAGAAAGAAAAACAGATGACAAATAAAGGTGTTTAAAAGTGTCTGTTTGGGCTAAAACACTACTGATTACCACCCGAGAGCTTCTTTTGAGTGCTTTTAGTATTGTGTTGGATTTAAACAAATTCTTTTTTTCTCAGTTTTCTTTCGCGAGACTCGGTCCCATAATGGCAGGGTTTTTTTTTTGATAGCGCCGTGAGAGACGTTTGCATTGTGTTGCAATGTTTTGCAATAGCGCTCAATGTAATATGACATCTTGAAAATCATACTGAATACAAATATTAGAGTAAAGGAGAATAAAAGCGAGACTGAAAGAAAGAGTAATTGCAGCAGACTGCAGAGATAACAGAAAGCAAACACAGACAGAAAATGGACAGAAAGGAAAGCAGCGAAGTAAAGAGTGAATGATAAGAAACCCAAGGGGGGGACATGAAAGCAGGAAGACGGGCACAAACAAGAAGGAAAATGTCAAAATGATGCTGTAATTAGACTGCAATAAGCTGATAGACGATTCAGTCGTGTTGAAACAAAAAAGCAAAGGCACTTCCTTAAACTGCACCACAATCCGCTCTGCATAAACTCCAGTGAGGCAGTCGGTGACCTATAGCTGTGAAATCATATTCCCAATATGTGAGCCTGTGTTTGTATGGAGATCCGCTGGCTGTGCGAGCTTATTTTCACTCAAACGGAGCTTCCTGTGGGACTATTGAATCTAACAGACTTCAAAGCCCAGAGGCCCCACGGTGCACACTGACATCATGAGTCTGACCTTAAGAGCTCGAGCGTGTGCACAAGTGTGTGTGTGTGCGGATGAGAGACGAGCAGAAATAAATGCATGCGCGCATGCCAGAAATCCGCATATGCGAGAGCGCAGATAGCATGCACTTGAATGAAGAGACCTTGCGTGTGTGTGTGTGTTTGTGCTACAGCAAAATGTGAAATAGTCATGAAGAATAACTGGTGTGTTGACTTGAAATGGGACGGGGTTTTTTTTTTTTTCCTGACAGTCAGCAGAACTTTGAAACTGACGTATTTCAGCAGGAACTATGGTGAGCGTGTGCGGCGCATAATCTGTCCAGACAAAGTGGGGACACGTCACCCCGGCAACCGAGAAAACAGAGCTGAAGAGAAGTGGCGACCGCTGCATTTTAAGTCACAGCATGGTCTTCTTAGAAAGCGAGCTGTTTGGTGTGCATTAATCTTCTCGATTTGCTTTTAATAATATGTTATGAATGTTTTTGAAAATAACAACAAAAATAATATATTAAGTGGAAGAGTACGCTGTGAGCATGGTCACCTCACAGCGGCTGGAGTCTGTGTGGAGCTCTGTGGGTTCTCCCCGTACCTGCCTGGGTTATCCGAAGGTCCTTCAGCTTCCTCCCACAGTCCAAAGACATGCGTGACAGATTAACAGACGACTCTAAACTGCCCATAGGTGTGAATATAAATGGTCATCTGTCTCCGATTAGCCCAGATACAGACCCTCTACATCTCGCCCTATGACAGCTGGGATAGACTCCACCCACCCTGCGGCCCTGAACCTGTGGCGATATGATGTGAACTCGGTCTCACCACCAACATCAATTTCGTCTGCGTGGCGAAAACACGCTTTTAAGAAAATAAGAGGAGAGAAATTCACGTTTAGGAAAAAGTGTGAAAATTTGTGTCCAGAAACACAAACCAGTAGATCAGAGGTTGAGACTGCGTGAGAGTGTGTGTGTGTGTGTGTGTGTGTTTACCAGATCTCATCACAGGAGTCGTCTGTTCCACTCTGGGTGTGGTGGGGGTCACAGTGTCAGGCACAGTGGTGGTTTCTATGAACACAATAAATAAACACAAAATATTAGAATAGAATAGAATAGAACAGATCATCTGTTTTATTGTTTTCTCTCTAAGACAGTCAAACTGTGTAATAAGGAGAGACGATGCTGAGCTTGGAATAACTGAATCTGAGCTCGCCTTGTTAAATATTCACAGTTTGTTCTGCGACTGCTTCGCTGCACAGTGGAAAATAGTAATATTTTAATAGCGCAGCTGTGATGTTTGAGCAAAGCCAGGCCAACTGACAATGCTTTTTTTTTGCTCTTCGCAGTTTTCGGGGGCTGACGTTTTGTCGGGATCCAGGCAGGGACGGGGCGAGCTGATGCAGCGAGCTGGCACTCAGCTCGGGACTTTGCCACAACACTCTATTTATCCACTGCAGGCTGGCATGCGCGCTAACACAATGCTATGATGATAGATGCTGCACTCAAAATGACCTTGGAGCACAGCAGCGTGCAACGAGTGTATGATAGATAAAACACACACACACACACACACTCAGACCTGCAGAGCAAAGACGTCAGCATTCAGGTATGACAGTGCAACCCCAAAACCTTCTGGTCTTAATAAGCAGTTTTTCTACTACTGGTTAACATTCCTTAAATGGTAATGAATGCTTTCCCATCTCTCTTTCTTCTCTCTCTCTCCCTCTCACACACACACACACACACACACTGGTGAAAGTAAGTGTGTGTGTGTGCGTGTTGACGTCAGGGAACAGAAGATTGGCTTGCGTGGCACAAGCCAGACACCACAAACCTCTCACCAAATTATTCTCAGAAGCTGCTTTTTTCTCTGTCTTCTGTTCGTTTCATGGCTTTTCTTTCCTTCTTTCCATCTTCTGTCTCTCGTTTGTCACAATAAATCAGACCAGACTCGGCTCTGCTTTGCAAAACCACTATTGACACCACAAAAAGCTCTTAACACACACACACACGCGCACATAAACACACATGCTCCCTCCCTCGCTTCTCCTGCATAGAAGTGAAATCTTACCCAGTCTTGTTTCTGTTTTACCACAACCGCAATTTTCGTCTTCATAACTCTTTCCCTCGCTCTCCTTTCTGCCGCCTCTCCCTGAGGTATATTTTGATTTCTCCTCGCCCCTTCGCAGCTCTTTCTTCATCTCTTTGTTGAGATTGGGTCTCTTCCTGTTGCTCTTTCTTACTCGCCTCCACCTTTCAGCACTTTTCTCTGTGCGCTACCTCTGTCCACTGTTATTTGACGTAGATTCCAATCACCAGTTCAGTGAATCTCAGACTGCTGCAGATTTGCTACGAGTGTAATTGTAGTAGATATTTCCATGACTCACACGGTGATCTTTCTCTGTGTGTGTGTGTCTTGTTTAGTGTTAACTGGTAACCTTTGCAAGCCTCTGCTAATAGCTTTGAGTGCACTGCAGTGTCGGGGTTCGTCCACTCTAGTGTGTGTGTGTGTGTGTGTGTGTGTGTGTTTGAGTTGTTTACACAGTCCGCTCACAGTCAAAGTATGCACGATTATTATGTAAGCCCAAACACTCATCTTGCTCTTTCGACACGCACACAGACGCACTCACACGCTCAAAATGAGATATTAACATTTGATAAGCAGCTCCCAGCTGCTGACATTAAGCTGTTTTAATTTGGTGCCCTTTACCACTGTAATTAGCCCCCCATGTTGAGGGGAGAGAGGGAGGAAGAGGAGATGAGAGGGAGACAGAAAAGGGAACATAACCCTTTCCACCTCGCACCACCAATTTTCTAATTAGTGACCACACACAGCTCCAGTCAGCCTCCTATTTCTATCTCCATCTCCTCTCCACCTGCCTAATTCAATTTGGCTCTCCTTTCCTTCCCTCTTTTTAACTCCTTCGACTCCTCCCCCTCTCTTCCAATCCACCTGGGTCCTCTCTGTATCAACTGAGTGAGTGAAATCATTTAAATAAGTTACTTTAATAACATTTTTAAAGTTGTTGTTGCGGGAACGTTGTCTCTTCCTCGCTGAATGGAAATAAATGACAGGACAAATACAAGGTGGCAGAGTTCAGTCACTCGTGGGAGGATTTAAACAGACGTGCATGAGGAAAAAAAACAATCCTGACATCTATATTCTGCAGATGGGTCATCCAGAGCGGACTTACAGAAACCTGCAGAGACCCTGCGCCTCGCTCTCTTCCACACACAGACGAGCACTTTCTAAACTGAAGAACAGAAGGTGTCACAGGCCCAAGGGCTCATTGTAAAGCTGCTGACTGAGCAAGGCAAAGCGGAAACACAGAGACGAAAACTGTTCAATTATGGAAAGAGCTCTGGGTATAAATCTACCTCTGTCAGCCTAAATAATGACTACTGACACAGTGTGTGTGTGTGTGCGTCAGTGTGTGTGTCTAAGAGACAGAGAAGGCTGTTGCTACTCAATTATTGGTGACATGGTGCATGTGTGTAAGTATGGAGGGGATTTCCTCCACTTAATGACTGAAAGACTGAACGGCATGCCTTCCTTACAGAAGAAACTGGCTAAACTGTGTGTGTGCGTGTGTGTGTCTGGTATCATCTGCATAAGGAGAATTTCCAGTTCTAACAAAAAACTCATATTTTCTGCTATAAACTTCCAACGAGTCTGAAGGACTCCATCGTTAAATGCTAAAATATGACATCACATCACAGGTGATGTTGGAAAACATCCCTTCTTAGGATGAGCCTGAATGGCAAATCAGACAACTGTTCTTAAGCCCAGAGCTGTGGCTTTGGTTTGTACTGTATGTGGTTTAAATGCTGAACTCATTATGACTCCTTCTTCTCTAAAAGAGTGGTTTGGAAAATGACTTCTTTACAGCGGCATATTATTTCCAGACTAAATGGCTAATTAGCTCATTGTACAGAAAGCTACCAATTATAGAATTTTTTTTAATTATTTATTTTTTTAATGATAAGTGCTACAGTGGAGCACGAGGTTTTACATTAGTGGACAGGAATGGGGAGTCTCTGCACTGGTGGTGTAAAAACTGAGCACATGACTGTGGTTGAGAAGCTGCCAACAATCAAACTTTTGGTTAAAAGTCAGAGCCAAGAGCTGCGCAGCTGCAAAGCAAAGGCAACTCTTCATGTCAGGAAACTACAGACAGTAAATTGCTCATTAGCCCATTGTGCAACAAAGCACCACAAGGTATACGACCGTAATTGTAGCCTTAAGTGTCAAGACAAGTACGACAACAACTGAGATGATAAAAAGAAGCTGCTGGCAGTGAATGTGTAACTGCATCAGTGAAACATGGTGAGCTACAGAGAAAATTAATTTAAGTGTGGAAAAAACCATTAAGCTAAGTAGGCCATTAGGATCTATGAAGAAGAGAAGGACAGCTTTCCTGCTCACCAAGCATTAATAAGCTAACAAGGATGTCTCCTTCCAAGGCTCGGGCACTGCAGGTACAGCACAGGACAGGCTGGACGTACAGCTTGGGACAAGAGGAATCACCGAGCACAGAGGTTTATGGCCAGCGGATTGCACAGGAGAAATTAAATCACTAAACATTAAATATAGTGAATAAGAGTGAGGGCAGTATTCGTGTAGCCCTCCAGTTGGGTTTTGCATGGTTTGATGGATGGAAGGATGAGGAAACAGAGGGGAAAAAGAGAAAGGCATATTTGAGAAACACTGAAAGGCGTGCTGAGCCAAACTTAAATATTTATATTGGAAAAACACGAGGCCCTACCTGCATATACACACAGGCATCCACAACCAACCTGGAGCGCGTCCTAAGTGTTTCCATGTGTGCTAACTCAAAGAGGGGAAGGGAAGGAACAGATAAACTGAGCTGTCCTGAAGTAAACAAATCCCTGTTGTGTGGTTAAAATAGCTTAGATTGCTCAATACTTAACAGCAGAACATCACTGTGAGCTGCAAACTTGGCCTTTTGTCTTTGCTAAAGCATAACCCCGAACCGGGAGCACTGCTGCAGGGCATTCAGCTTCTCCGCCCCGGTGGACAATTGATTTTTTTGTCACTCACCCTGGTGCATTGTGTTATCAGACACTTTGGAACATAGTGTTGTGCAAAAATTTAGAACAGCTATCCCTGCAGGATCTTCAAATTGATTGCTGTTTATTTTTACATCCCCTGTTCTTATGTAGAATTGCGCACTACCTGAATCTGTTGTGCACCGATTAGATGGAAACAGGTTTGAGTTTTTGAAGATGAGAGAGGAAAGAAATCACAAGTATAAAACCAGAGAAGGGAAGAGATGGAGTGTGTCTGTGTGGGTGTGGTGAGGGGCTAGGCAGGACACAGAGTGAAACCTGCAGAAGCCACAAACATGCACACAACCTCTCTCAAACCTTTTTCATGGAAAAGCAGAAATGGAAAAAAGACTTTGAACAAACCAGTTAAAAACACAAAACTCCCAGTGATGTGTGCAGCTCTTTCCCAGTATCTGAATACTATTAAAACACAAAATGACCCAATCTGCATACTAGTTATTGTTGCTGGAAGCATTATTGCTTTAATAATCACTTTCATTTCTTCAGTGAAACGAGAAAAGGCACAGAGAGAGAGAACAGAGGGTGTAGCTGAGGACACATCCTGCAGATCACATGAAAGTGTCTGGACTCAGGCCATGGCCCACATGTGAATGCGATCAGCAGAGCTGGACACACACACACACACACACACAGACTTGGCTAAATCTGAATGGTTTGCTGGAAAACACCTCCAGAATGTCTTTAACAAGGACGATCGGCAGCGCTCCCCTCCAGGGTGCCACCATAACGACTGACATGTGTGTTTTCCCCGTCCAACTCCATCAGCACGTCAGCGGCTGACAACGGAGGAGTTCTCGGCCATTAGTCGCCGGTGCATTTTGCAACACTCGTCATAAAGTCACAGCCACAGTTAAGGCTTCCTACATGGAAATTTAACGCGGTACGCTTTGCCAACAATGTTCTGAATTTGATTCAGAAGAATGTACATTTGCACTGGGATTCCTCACTCAGGACGATGTCCTGGGTTGTTTTCGGTCAAACCCTCCCCGCTCGATGTGCTTCCCAACGTCTTGCAGAATTTCACACAGCACAAGTCCATATTTTTAATAAAAAGACATAAACTGTATATAAAACATACATGAGGCTAATGTAACATTATTCCGAGAGCAGTGCAGTTTATGCCGTCGCCGTCGTGGTGACATGACAGACAGGCGGTGAAAATGAGGCCGAGGACTGCAGGAGCTTTTCATGGTCGCAGCAAATCAGTCACAAAGCAGGCGTACCCCGCTCTTTCATCCTGCTTCAATCTAATGGGGATCATAATTTACAAAATGAACACCACGCAGACACTCATCAGGATTGGAGGCCGCGGATTAGGAGTCGCCCCCTGCTGACCATGAGATAGAGTGCACGTTTGTGGCACTTCTCCTTTCAGAACTGCAAGCCGAGCTTTTCATTTACAGTCTGCGGTGAAAAGCAGCATTCATCGGCCACGAGTGAGGCTCCTATTGCGTTAATCATTGCAGTTTTGTTGGAACATAATAATAAGGAAGCATAATTTGTGTCACAATCTGGTTGGCGGTATTTTAAGACTTCCGTGATCCCGAGAGCAGCAGCAGCTGAATAAAAATAAAGCTGTTATTAAGCACTCTGAGGCTCCGGACAAAAGCCGCTTTCACTCTGTGCCTGCGTTTGTCATTGTCTCCATTATTTTCCTCGAGCACCCCGCCCATAACAGCGTAGTTATCAAATGTGATGAGAAACTAAGCATGTATTTACACAACTAAAACCAAACTCACATCTTTGTGCCAAACAGGTGGTGTGTGTGTGTGTGTGTGTGTGTGTGCATACGTGCCTGCCTGCCAACAGCTAGGTGTGGACTGAAAAAGATGAGCGTGTAGCAGATGTTCTGATAGCTCAGTCATTTAAAACATGAACAAAACTGGCAGCTTGTGAGCTCAGAGTTCAGATCCAACAGTCGGGGTTATGAGACCTAAATTACACGTTGCCTCCGTAGCTAGCGTGAATGATTAGAACGAGTCCCGCAATAATATTCTGGCTCTTGTTTCTGTTTTTGCACCGAAGCTTTGGCACAATAATAAGACGGTAAACGACATGATTGCGTGCACCCCAAGAGCCTCGCATCTGTAATTTTGGATTTCTTCATTGCAATTGTGCGCTGAGATTGTCTCTCTCATGTGAGGAAATTGTTTTACAGCCCCGTGGCCGGGTCAGCGCGCTGAAAACAACACAGGGGCAGTAATGGAAAAGCAGTTTCTTTTTAAATTCGTTAAAGCTGCTGTTCAGAGGACGCGAGGTGTGTGACTGACAGCGTGTTATACTGTCTTTGTCTTAATGTTTGAATCATGAATATAGTAAATGTGAGTTCCACAGTATACTGTATATGGTATGCACCTTTGTGGAGCAGCTCAGCAAGGTGGAAGGATGAAAAGTTTCTATTTACATCAAAAACTACCAGGAAGCAAATTTGAATAGGCTCAGTATAGACGCAAGTTCAGAAAAAGAGAATAGTGTTAACTGAATATTAAATGGGCTGCTTGGATTGATGCGTTCCCTGGAATAAGTGTGAATGTTTGTGATTGTTTTGGAGAACGTATGACGGTGATATGCTGCCTATTTAATAATGAATTCATTAATGCATGCCTACTATTTCCCGAGCGGCGCTGAGACCAGCGGGATGTGGCTCCACTATTTGTGCTAAAGTGTGAGGAAAAAAAAGGGGGAATCCAAAATGTAGGTGGAGCTGTCTCTTTTTTTGTTTTATATTTGCTGTATCTTGAGTTTTGCTGATGTGGAAATGTAACTGAAAAGGTCACAACAACGCAAAGCTTGGGTGTGTGAAGATATCCGCGTGCATCTCCTCGTTTCACTAAACAAAAGAAGATTGAGGATCCTTTTTTAATACGGGGAACTCTGTGGACTTCAGCTCAGTAAAAAGGACAAACGTGGACAAATGTCTGCGAGTCCCTGACTTGTGTGCAAACAGCTGTGCTCAGTGGACTGAAACTGATGCACTGTTGGATATTTAATCTTCTTTTACAACTCGAAACAACCAGTGGAACAAAAACACACACGAGCAAAAAAGAAAACAGGACCGTTTTTGGATTGTTATCCTCACATCGGTTAGGATGGAGACCGTTTAAGACACGGACAAAGTGAAATTTAACAATATTCACTTGCTCTAATCCGCTAAAGACGTACAATTATCTCAGTGTGTGGTTGTGTGTTGTAGTTCGGATGGCTGCACGAACAGTTACTGTGCTGTACACGTAAAGTGGAAGTGAACTGTTATCGTGTCTAATGCACGGATTACAACCAGGAGGCAAACATCTGGCGTGCAGACACCAAACGCCAGACCAGCAGACAATTAGAGGAAGCACAACTGCAGTGATGTTCATCTGCACTACGGCCATGGAAATGATGGTGCAGATATCGAGTGCACCATTATCACACATGTAGTTTATGAACAGAATACCCGGTGCACTCATGTCAGATGTTACCTTAGTGTTTGCATATTTTACTTTTTGCTTATGGCCAAGAATAAAAAAAAGCTTCCCCCGGGTCCTGGCAGTAATGAGTTAGTTAACTGGGAGAGTAGTTGGATTAGTTACGCTTGAACCAAAAGGTTTAACTGGAAAAACTGTTAAATATATGCAGATGGAGTTTAATGGCTTTAGCTGAATTTATTATGTAGTATAGGTGTGTCAAACATAAGGTCTGGGAGCCAGAATTGGCTCACTGAGGGCATACATTTTGGACTTTTCATTGTATTGCCATCGGTTTTACAGCTTTTCCTACTGATAAAGAGTCTCCCATGGCCTTACTACACAAAGGTGATTAACTAACAGATAACCAATCAAATGCCAGAAAAAAAATCCCAGTTTTTACCATCTACTATACAGACGCACTTGTTTTTGTTGTTTTTACACAGGGAAAAAAGCAGTTTCTGTGAATTTAAAAAACTTTCTGCTTTATAATCACAGGACTGTGTAGCTAACGAGCTCCCAGAGCTTTTTCTTTTACACTTTAGCTGAACGAGTCGTGCTAACAGATTTCTATTATTTCCTACAGCAGCGCTTCTTTATCATGTAGAAAAACTACTGTTGAACTTGCACTTCGTTGCCTTATATTATGTCAGAGATTAAATGTGTCGTTAAATGTCTTTACACTTTTCTTACCCCGGTTATTTTGTGGCCTACGATGTAGAGTGAGTAGGTCTGTTCTCGTTTCGTTGAAAGGAAAGACCAAACGTTTCAGGAGGTTTCATGAAGAGTTTGACGTGTATGAAAGTATCAAGTGCAAAGATGTAAATCACCACTTGCCGCAGCACATCGATGGTGTCATGTCAGGACTCAACACCACCTGAAACACTGTGATTTTCCCGTGTAATCTGCATTAATCTCCGTCCACCGTCACTTGTTAAACCTGTATTAACAGCAGAAGAGGCTGCCCTTTCTGTCCCCATCATCACCGGCCTCCTGGTTAGGAGTGACACATCTGGGATATAACGTTCCCCTCGGGTTCCCCCCTCTCTCTCTGTCGGAAACCCAAATGGACACACACGTGCTCAGAAACGCAGAGTTGGAGCCGTTGGTCGCAGCCAACAACCCCCTTTGTGTCCACTGGGAACAGGTACGTGTCATTTCCTGTTCTCGTCTTCACCTGTCACAACCTGACTGAAGCAGTGAAATCTGAAAACGCTGGAGAGCACAGGGAAGGAGAGGACTCTGTACTGCTGTTACTGTGTAATACTGTGTACTTAGTATATATCTATAGGACATGATCATATTATCACGCAGTACAGGACATTAAAATATCCCAGCTTTAGTGACAACAGATCCATTGTCTCTGCTTCATTTAGTGGATAATTTATACAGCTCATTATTACTGCTCAAGTTAACCAAAAGAACAAAAAGTGTCAGGTTTGTACAATGGATTGCTTTAATTCTTAAATTATCATCGAGCTGAAAAACTAAAATGCTTGCCACAGCTAACAAGGTCCATGCAACACTAGCATATTATAATAAATTGTGGTTACACAGCTCAGTAAAGTGGCATATAGAATAATGGCCCACATTCATCATTTTACACACACTGCACATTAAAAACCACTCCTGACAAACAACTGGAAAAGGAAAACACTGATCGGGGATTCATCGCGGATACCAAAGTGCAGCTAATCCTTCATGACACACTAGCAACATGCTACTAGCATAATAGGCTGGGAACACAATATAGTACACAGCTGGCCACTATTAGTAAAAGTCCCATGACCTAGACATGTTAATCCCTGTCCAGACATGTTGAAAACCCTCCTGCAGAGCACGATGATTAACTTCAACCCCAATGATATGTTGCAGAATCCACGACAGAAGCACAAATACTTCAGTTATTCATTATATAAATGCGATGTATGTTTGGACACAGGTTTTGTTAGCTTAGTTGAAAATCACTTATCTCTAAAAATCACAGAAGCCTGAATTTTAGGCTCCTCACATCCAAACAGGGGGAAGGACCAAAGATCACAGTACAGTTATTATTAAGTTTAAGGGCTCAAGAGCTGATTTGGAAAACAAGAGTCTGGTAGTCATTCCAGCTACATATAAAGCTCAGCAAATGAACGCAGGATAGATAAAGAATCACTGCCGGATAAAGAGTACAGGTGCTCTCCCGCAGGTCAGTGTGTTATTATCCAAGCACATCATACACAGAGGCAGAGGGTTCAACACAAGGTACAAACCGGTGTTCAGTATCAAAGGCAAGCAGGTCAGATAAAACTAGAAAAGCCAGTCCCCATCTGGAAGCACCATTCATAATGATGGGCCACCAGCCTGTATTATAATGCATTAGAAGAAAGAACATCTGGGATGAATTCTCAAGTGAAGGGACAAGCATCCTGGACAGACCTTCACAGTACGCATGGATAATAACCCCAAAAATACAGTGAAAGCAACGGACACATTTTTGCAGATAAACAAGTCGAATGTTCTGTGATAGCCGAGCTGATCACACTGCAAAAACTCAAAATCTTACCAAGTATATTTGCCTTTTTTCTATACGAATATCTCATTAAACTTAAAATAAGACACATTTAGCTACAAAGTAGCATTTCAGTGAGATGTATGAACTTGTTTTTAGACAGTGCATCTAGCTAAATGTGTCTTATTTTAAGTTTAATGAGATATTTTCACTAGAAATAAGATAAATATACTTGGTAAGATTTGTAATTTTTGCAGTGCACCTGACCTTAGCCCCAATGAGCATGCTTTACAACTGCTGAACGAAGGCAGGAAGAGCCACAGACAAGAACTGACTAAAGGTCTCAAAGCACGACAAAGGACCAAAGCCATTTTACAGTAACGCCCACAGGTTCTGGACAAAGAATGTGCCATCCAGCACCAGGAAAGCTGTTGCGTGAAACCTGCTGTGCACACGTACAAAATCTATATATAAAAACACAAAGACAAAAATGTGTGGTTTACGAGGCATGTGCATGGTTTTGAAATACTGTATGCTCGTAGATCGTGTAATTTATCGTATACATGCAGATATATTCAACTTTTAGCGGGAATGAAAGTTGTTCATTGCTGGATATTTATACATGCATGCAACTTAATCTGTGTGCACGACCTTGTGCGTGCTTCGTGTGCATGTTTGCGAATGAAAGTGCGTGTAGTCGCCTCCTGTTATCATCCACGTGTGTGCGCTCCTACCGGGCAGGTCGCAGCCGAGAACCTCCATCCTCATGCCGATCCCGGCGGGCGACCACCTCTCCGGAAACACTCGGATGTGCTGAGTCACGATCTCGTCAAACCTCCGCACCTCTGGAGTATCGTAGTGGCTGTTCCCCTCAAAAACCTGAGGAGAGGAGCAGACGAAAGGTGAGCGTGAAATAGTTTCACTGGCGTAGAATGACCTGAGATTTCCGAGTTCAGCTCATTCGTGCTTTTGATGATAAATTCGGTGACATCGTCTCAAAGGCAGTCAGCGACAAACTTTGCCTGGTGCCCGAATCCGTTCAACCATTTTCAAATTCCCAAACAACAGAAAGTCCAGTAGAGGCAGTCAAATTTTGGTATTCCACTATCCCGCCTAGAAAGCAATGAAAAACTGGAAGTCTTGATAAAGAAGACAACTAAGCAGCATTGTTTCCCAGCTCAGTAAGACACGTGTCAAAAATAACAACAGAAAGAAGACGTTTCCTTTGATTTCCAAGTCGGCTTTGAGGCAGAAGAAGCCTCTGGCAAAAACACAAGATTTATTACAAACTTAATACCGACAAGACTACAACGATCCTTTCAGAAAACGTGGGCCGTGAAAGTTGTACTATTGGTTTCATTAATTGAACTGTATCCTCTGTGTTTCCCATTTCTGAAATTTTAAAAACCGTATGATGAATTTCCCAGGACGCTCATTTAAAAAGACAGGCAGATGAGAGAGAACAGGATTTTAGCATCAGGAGGAAAAATCCAGGCACTCAGTAGTACTATTAAAGCGTTTTAAGACATAGTCTCAGAAAGCAGAACAAAGTTTAAAGTGCCCGTCTCACAGTGCGTTAGACTGCCAGCAGTGCTGAGTGGTGATGCAGGAAAGACATTTTTAATTAACACCCATGAGAGACAAATAGAGGATGAGAGACGGAGGAGAGGAGAGAGGGAGAGCGCGCAGGACTCGGGGAGAGGGAGACACAGAGGCGCGAAGAATGAGGAGCGAGGTGATTAAATTGAATTATTACCGGAGCCGAGGCTGTAATAAAAAGACTTTTTTGCGAAAAATGACAAGAATGAGAAAGACAAAGACGAGGAGAAAGAGAGGGAGACGGCGGGAAAGCAGCGGAGGCTCGGCTGAGAGACGGCTATAAATAAACTGCAAATGAGTGAGAAGTGACAGCGGACCAGAGGACAGAGAGGGCCCCGTTTGTGTGTGTCTGTGTGTGTGTGTGTGTGTTCTCCTTTACCTTAGCCAACCCAGTCTTGCTGTCAGTGATGTAGGTCCAATCTTTGCCATTCGAGCTGTGAGCCAGTTTGTACTTTCTGACAAATGCTCTGTTCTCCGCACTGCCCTCCAGGCCTCTTGCACCTTGGGTAATGATGCCACGCACCATCTTGGGCACACCGAGGTCCACCTGCAGCACAGAAAACAAAGTTAAACAAAGTTATTATTGCTCGCTCACCCTCTGCACCGTGGAGCCGATCAATTTCCAGATCCCCTGCCCATTGTGGCAACTGTGACTTTCCCGAGCATATAATCAATCAAACGTTGGTTTTCCATTGGGGAACTTTTAATAAGATTCAGGCTTTGGAAATGGGTTCTTCTTTCCATTCAATAGCAGTTCGTGACCAAGGTCAGTTCACAAATGCAATCTAAGCGACGGCTGAAAACTCCATCAGCGTTTAAAGACCCTGCACACTGCTGTCACGCGTGTCATTTTACAGTAATTTTGTGGGTTCGGTGGATGTCGTCATCGCCAGCGCAGGTGTGAGAGAAGACTGTCCTGCGGTATTTGATCGACCAAACCGTAGATTACATTATAAAAGACAGATGTGGATGCTGTGGCTTTTTATTTTTACGGCTCCTTTGGTTGCAAAAACAAGTCTCTGGGAAACTGACCCCACCGCCGGCTTGATTTATCACGTCAGACGACCTTCTCTGACATTTATGGTCTCAGTCTCTAATTTTAAGTGCTCTCCGTTATAAGATGAAGTGCGTTTTCTATATTGTGCTACCATTAAGAGTAAAATATATATTACAATGCAGGGTTTGCTCATTGTCATGGCTTCCTTGTGATTGACAGCTTACAGCTGCATTGTCCCTTTGTTTGTTCATTCAGCCTGACCCACCCTCGCCCCTCACATGCAGTTTAAAAACATAAAAAGACAGCCGATGAGCAGATGAATGATGCTAGGCTATAGCAACATACCTGCAGCCACTCTTCTCCCACTATGGGTTGCGTTGGGTTGGGAAACCAGCCCGATCGACTGGCCACCAGCCTGGCGGCCCCCATGGAGCCGTGGATGTCCCTCATGGAGGATGCAGTGATTTGCGAGTCAGGAAGCAAACCAGACAACATGCCCTGCAGCTCTGAGCAGGGAGCATCTGATGAATCAAAGCACAGGGAGAAAGGAGCGCTTAATGCTACTGCTGGGCAAATTTCAAAGTGATTTGAAAAGTGACAAGTTTAAGGCAGGAAAGATGATTTCTATCTATTCTGACAGCTTATTACAATCAGTGCACAAAACAAACATTGATACCTCTTGTTTATTTTATTTATTTATTTTAAATAAAGAAAAGCAATTACAAAGAAGTTCTGGAACTTTCTGGAAAACATTTGCCTCAAACATCAGTCAGCAGCTAAAAACATTAAAGCTGGATTATTATCGCCAGAAAACAACATGACTGCCGCTAAATGGTTGATTTCGTGAATTTAAAGTTTGCTGCAGCGTTGATATGCTCTCTCCTGTCCTCTGCTGTTACAGCTCACTCTATGTTTACTGGATTTCATGCCTAGAAGCTAAAACATCTGAAACCATCTGGAGTAATATACAGCACTCGGGACGTTGCTAGTAAGAAACAAGTGCAGTAATTTATTGAAAGATATGCAAACATACATAAAATAGTCTGTAGAGCGAAACAAAGTTTGTACAATACTTAAAAATCAATATATTATTGTCGTTAAACAAGCTTTCTTCTAATTTCTCTGAGGATCTTCAGGAATATTTCTCCAGGCTTCCTGACGGACATTCAAAGCTCTTCTTTTTCTGCCTTTTGTTGTTGTGTTCTCTGTCTGGATGATCCCACACTGCTTCGGCGATGGGGGGGCCCATCCATGACTGATGCTCCACTGGGTTTTTTCAGTTAAGATGTGCTTTTACTTCCCTGGAAGTCACTGTTGGACCTCCTGCGTACAGACTGACAAAGACTTGAACTGAAAATTTCGCTCCATCAGACCTGTTGCCACAATCGGTCCAGTCCAGGACACACAGACGTTTTCAGGCCTGTCACTTTTTCTTTTGTCCTCCACTTTCCCGGTTTTCTCTCAGATATGCCAAGTTTTCATCTAAAAGCACTTGTTGGTGCAAAAATCCAATTTTATGTCTGTCAAACTTTGTTAGTTTTTATTGATCCAACTAAAGAAATTTCTTTAGTTGAATTTTGGGACAGGCTGCGAGTAACAAACTGACAAGGAGACAAAATACAAAGACGTGAGGAGTGGTTTCACACATTTGCACAGGACTGTATCTGGAAAGTAATTTGGCCATAATGTGATGTTTTCATTATTCTTTAAACGACGCTGGACTAACCAAACTGTTCTCTGTGTGCAGGCTCCTGCTACGCCAAAGCATCTGTCTTTTAACAATCCTTCATGAACGAACGTCACTTTCAGGTCTGGAATAATTCGGCGACACTGTTTGATCTAATCTGGGAGCAAAATTTTGTGTTTGTGACACAAACAACAACTTGTGTGTACGCGGCGCAGCCCCTTTGAGCTGCTTTCCGTCAGCCCATTTCATTATTTTGCCTTCCTGCTGCTGCAAAGTTGATGCATAATTTTAACCTGCCTACCAAACGGGGATTCTTCGTGGGGCATTGAGCCGGAGAACTCTCAATGGAAGCACTAAATGAAAGCATGTTGGAGATCAAAGGGATTCTGTTTATTACACTGACAAATGGTTTTTAGTCTGACAAGCATCAAAAATATGGCAGTGCCATGAAAAATGACAAAACACAAATGGAACCAAAAAAACAAACAAAGTGACCAGTTTCTGTTCTGGGACGAAGACAAGAGGGAAAGAGCGACGGAGGAAAGCAGGAGGAAGAATGAGAGGCGGAGGGGAAAGGAAGACAAAGGTGAAGAGGAGGAGTTAGAGGACAAAGGGAAGCTAAAGAGATAGACGAAAGGTCAAACAGAAAGATGGACTGAAAAGACAGCAAGTGAATAAGAAAGGCTGAGAAAGAGGAGAGCGAGAGAGGTGCAAGTGGGAGAGAGAGAGAGAGAGAGCCGGCTGACAGTGAAGGTTGACGGTGATTGATGGTGACATTCTTCAGGTCTTCACGGAGATGAATGTTTAATGCCGTGACGTTTGTGCCTCGGTATGGTAAATAATGAATCAACAATAAACAACAACAGCTACAGCCAGGCTGGATGGCTCCTTCGAGCTCTACAGCAGACATGAACCCGATTAGCTAGAAGAAAACTCTGTTCCTGTGTCATTTAGTTTGTGTTTCTTATTTCTTGCATCAGTGTATTTTAGCAGCTACACACTGCAGCGGGTCCTCTAATGTATGAGTGCAGCATGTCGATGAGAATATCACCTCTACAGATAGCAGAGCAGAAATAGTTTTAGCTCTCGGATGCACGCGCGCACTCGCACAAAGCGATGCACGCACACGCACGCACATGCACGCACATGCACACACATGCACGCAGTGGTCGGCCAGTAAAGGTCTCTCAGAAGCCCACTTCCTCTCACGTATGCTCTGATGTTTCGCCCACACACAGGTGAACACAAACTCCCACTGTGCCGCTTCTGATAACGGGGTCTCACAAGTACGGCGCCGAGGCGCTACCTGGCTGATGCACACGCACACGGCTGGACGCACACGTGTGTAGTTTCCACAAATACACATGCTACCCAAGCCCTGCTGGGAAAAATAGTAAAAGGTGCTAAAAATAAATGATTGATAAGTGCTGCGGTGCTAAAATAAAATGAGATTAAGGGAGAAGCGATGGAGGGAGGAAGAGCTGAATGAAGCAGGGACGGGGGGAAGATTTAAAGAAGGGATGTTGGAAGAGGGAACGGTGGCTGTCAGCAAAGGTAAAAGAAGGACAGAGGAAGAAAAACATACTGATGAGAGAGAGACGGAGAAAAAAGTAGAGCAGAAGACATAAAAGTGTGATTTAAGTTAATGACATGTCAGTGACTGACTGCTTTATGTCTGCCTTTATAGGCTTGTGTAGGGCATTATCACATTCCCCCTGGCAGTGTGTTTGACTGTGTGTTTGCCTGCATGTCTGTGTGCTCAGAAAAGATACTGCATGGCCATTAGCAGGTATGTTTGGGGTTTTCTCAGCTGGTTATGGACATTTTCCCCGAAACTGCAGCAGAACAGTTTGCGCTCCTCGCCACGAGCCTCTAAAATATCAAACTCTGACATCCTTCGTTACAAAAACCAGCCTTTAAACTGTCAGGACTTTGCATATAAACTCAATGTTTTTCTCATGATGGATGGCAGGAATCGCGAGGTGGCAGGGAAGAGCAAAAGGCAGGGCGATGTCCCAAAAAAGGGAGGTTATATATGCTCTCAGTCATGAAAGCAGTGAAAAAGGCAGAGTGATATACAATGCAATCCCACTGTTAAAATAGTAAAAACATAAAAAAAAATTGGGCAATCAAGAACACAGACCAGATACCTGATATATTCCACATCCCCGTCTATCTCTCCATCACACACACACACAGTATCATATTGTTTCGGTGTGATTGTGATTTGTGTGGGTGCTGAAATAGCCCTCCTGGATAAGAGCATATCTGTCCCTCTCAATGGCCGCTACGATGGCAGCAGAGAGAGGCCCTAACCTAATAATGATACAGTGGAGCTGGGACACGCATGCACACAGATACGCTCAAATGGATTGAAACTCTCTGTCTTTTACCATATACGCACAGACGCACACACAAACACAGACAGTCTAATTAAGTTTTATCTATTTATAGTATTGAGCTGATTATGCTGGTTGAAATCGTGTTTGTTTGCCAGGGCTGCAGATGAAAGCTGAGAGCCTGTTACTCTCTGATGTTATCACCCACACATCACACTCTAGTATTATTCTATTAGGACTGAGCGTGTGCGTGTGTGTGTGTGTGTGTGAGAGATCTGTGAGTGGGAGAGAGAGAAGGGGTGTATGTATATGAAAGAGCAAGGGCAAGAGTGCGAGTGCACACAAGGGTGGGTGTGCTGGGTGCATGTGAAAGGGAGAAAAGAAGAGAGGACGGCATGAATAGAATTATGAATAGGAGTTAATGGACGGACAAATTACCAATCCGTTTATTATTAGATTATACAAATAAAGAGAAACCTTTCACGTATGCCCGCTCCCTTCCAGAAAATGTCTCTGAGGGAGCTTTTTGTGCACTGACCCTGCGTGAAAGCACGTATATCACTGGCATAAAACTTGACAAACTGACTCCTGTGTTTTGGCTAGAATCCCTCGAGGAGATTGACCCCTGTCCCGAGGAAGTCTGAGAAACTCCGCAGGAAAAAAACACATCATCTTTCTTACCCGTGATCTGACAGCCGTAGAGCTCGAACCGCAGCGCAATGCCGTTCTTCCACGTCTGAGGTTTAATCCGCACGAAGCGGGCCAGGACCGGCTGTGGGATTCGATTGAGGACCACCTCCGTGGCGTCAGCGTTGGCATGGAAAACCTGCAGGCAGAAAGGAACAGTTAGCGGTGCGACGTTTGTAGTCTGTCTGCAGAACAGGAGCTCAGTAAGGATCATGGAGAAAGCCTGATATCGCTGAGTCACAGTTCTGCGTGCTGCTCACAGCGATGTGTTAAAGTCCTCAGCCAGCTCTCTTTTGTTTACATTTTGCTTCCAAGGAGCCAGACTTTCTTGTCTTTGTGTTAAGCGCTCTTGAGCTAAAGTTCTCCAGCTTCCCGAAGGTCTTTGAAACTAGTTTTTTCTTCTGACATTGGCTGCTTTTTCACTCATTTTCAGTCGTGTCCTTTTACCTGATCCAATTTCAGAGAAATGCTTTTTGTTTGTTTTTTACGCTGCTTTGAGTCTCCATCCACATGTCAAGCGCGGTGGAGGCTAGGTTATGATTTACTGCATTTTAGCCACCGGTGTTGGAGATCCTGATAAACCTGATTTTGCTCCACCATGCAAAACCGTCTAGAAAGTGTCTGAATGCCAACAACTTCATTTTTTAGCACAACAATTATCCCGACACTCTGGCAGTGCCGTGAAAACCTGCCAGGAAACAGTGGAGCATTATCAGTCATGGTCTCCCCAGAGCTCACTGAAGCAGTGTTGAATCATCACGACAGGGAAAGGTAAAAAAGGCAGAAGCAACCAAAGAAAAGCTCTAAAAGCTCTTTCAGAAAGCCTGCAGAACTACTCCTGAAGACTATTCAGAATTGCATAAACTCAGATTTTGCTGTATTTCCGTTTATGTTTGCAAAATATGCAGAAAATGAGGGTCGTCCAATATTTGTGCAATGTACTGTATACACATAACAAATCCCAGCCATTCTGCACAGCAGGACTCACCTTCAAATGTTGTAAATTTATTTTTAAACATTGGCCAAATAAACTAAAATGATTGTCCTTTTATCAACTTACAGATATTTGAGTTGAGTATTTTTCTCTTCTTTGGTTAAATAAATAATAATAAATAAATAATGACACAGTCTAAAGTTGTCTGCTGTTATTAGTCTGATGTTGTATTTACTTGACTTTAAGGCCTGCTGAGGACCACGTGATCATATGTAAACTCTTAAAAGTGAAACCGTGTGCACTTTCTTTTCCCCCCGACTGTCAGTGGCAGAAATATGACACATAACATACAGTCGTGTAGTTTCTTTTGACCATAGCATGATAAAAAAACAATCTTATGGTTTGGAGTTAAGTTTATGGCTCTGTCCACAAACTTAATGTGAGCTAAAAATGACAGCAGATTAATGTTTCTCCTCTACATGATTACATAAAGGCACAAAATTAATAAAGTGACTGCTCACCGAGGAGGGGAGGGGTGCAAAGGTTCACTCACACACACAGTCTGAGGGCATGCAGTGTGCAATAAATCAAGTGTGTAAGTATGTGGGAGAGCATCCTCTTCTCACGTCTCTAGCTCTAATCCCTTTGCTCACAGAGCACAAAGAAAGACACACCGTCACCCCTCGATGCACAAACACACACGTGACATTCACTGACACACTGCTCGCAGACACGGCTGTCCCCCCACATGCATGTAATGTGTCTCTGCTCTCACACGGTGCCCTCTGAGCTCCTGCACTCTCCACGTTTCCTCTGAAAACACACAAATTCAGATAAAAGGAAACTGAATGCACATTGCTAGCAGCAACCTTTAGGTTTCTTGACATCTCTGTCTATCTGACAGTATCGTGTCTCTCTCCCCAACAGCCATCACCGTTGGTCTCTCAGCAGGACAGCACAGCTGGGTTTCTACTCTCCTCCCATCATTTCATTTTCTCCCTCCGCTTCTGTCTTTCTCTCCGATGTCTGTATCTCGTCTCTCACTGATGATAAACGGCTGGAAATTTAGGGAAAATAATCCATGCTGTTGTTTCATTACCAAAGCAAACAAGCCGGTTTTCCCTCTTTCTCTTTAACACTCTTTTTATTATTTTACATTAATGCTGAAAACATCATAGTGTGTTTATTACACAGAGCGGTGAGCCTTGTTCGACAAAGCCAAAGGCCTTGCAATTACTTGCTTGGCTACGCATTTATAGATGTTTGCCTTGTTTTAGATGTGTGTGCGTGGGGCAGTGGGTTGTGGGGGGATGTGTGCGTGTCTGTGTGCAAAAGATTAAAATCACTTTTTTCTTCCTGTCTTCAATCCATTAAACAGCAGGACTCGTCAGGGCTGACAAAATATGGATGAAAGGAGTTTGTGACTTGGAACAGAACAGAAGCAGGCCACTAGGTCAGCTGGGAATTGAACCCGTGACCCACTGGGTGTACAGCACAAAGTCAGCCCCTGTGAACTCACGCCCTTACAAAAGCATTCATACTAAAACTGTGACCTGTTAAATGATGGAAAAATGCCTACAGGCCCCAAAGACTTAATGGGATTGTGGTGGCAGACTGTAATTACAAGTGCGTGCGTGTGTGTGTGTGTGTGTGTCACTGTGTAAAAGTGTAATTATGAAGTCTCACTCTTAGGAGTTGGGGGCTGGCGGGTGCTTTCTGATTTCCCTGGGTGCCCACTGAAACATTTTCAGTGGGCACATATACAATCACACACACACACTTATGTATGTCTGGATACTTCTGTACATGTGTATGTTTGTGTGAAAGTCTAACCTGCAGCCTTTTTTTGCAGCTTTACAGTGTTCGGCTCCACGGAGCTGTGCACACAAACTTGGTGTCTTCTACTATTTTCGGTTACCAGCTTCGTTCAGGGTCATCAGAGATGCAACGCGTGCTGCAGCTTGTTGTACCGCTGAGCTACTGCCGTCACTGATTGTCTGCATCAGGACCGTGAACCTACTCCATGGATTTATACATCATCTTTACTGCTTACAGGGTAACGGGGCAGCTGGAGGCTATCCTGGCTGATATTGGGCAGGATGTGGGATGTGGTTGCCTGTCCTTCACAGGACAAAGACACACTTCAGAATCAGTTCAGAGTCATGCATGTCTTTGTTATGTAGGAGGAAGCCAGCGCACCTGGATTTAACCCACCTGGGCACAGGGTGAACTGAGAGGGCCATCCATTCTTGCTGTCAGGCGACGATGCTAACCTTCAAGCCTCCCCTGTTAACAACTGGTCCCCATAAATATTTATAACCTGACCGGCTTGTTAAAATTTTAAAATGTTTTTTCTCTACACGTAGGCCATATTTTATGCTGCCGTGTTTGTTATAATTCGTGCAGTTAAAAGTCAGACTATGTGAACTTTTGATGGTGTGGTTGGTGTCTGTCCTCCACAGAGATCCATAGCCCACATCAGTAAAGGGAATTTGAAAGCAGGGACACTTTAAAATGAAACATCACAGAGATGACAGACACACGTGTGAGTTTGCGCGCGCATACAAACAAAAAATATTCATGTTCCCGTAACGGCTCCCGGGTCGTGGATCTGCAGGCTCCACAGAGAGCAGGTGTAAGGGGATATGCAGCGTCCCTGAGGTCTTAAACCAAACTACATTCACTGTTAACAGTCTCAGTCTAAAAGGCTTCAATAACAATCAGCTAATGGACTACACCTGCAACCCGGCTCAGGTTATTAAGTGTGTGTTTGTGTGTGTGAGAGAGTCTGTCTGCATTTGTTAATGGTCTGATGTTTCCACCAAGGTAAGAAGACAAGGGAAGCTGATACTGGCGAAGAGTAGGGTGAACAGATGCTTACCTACACACCTCCTCCCCCCTTTGTCTGTCTCCAACACACACGCACTCACACAAACACACACCTACAAAAGCAAACAGACATGCTCTTAACAAAATAATAAAAGAAACTTCAAACGGTACTTTTATTTCTCAGTGAAGCTCAAAGGTGGCCGACATGAAGTGAATACCATTTTTTCCTTCATTTACGCTCGCCTGCTCCGCTGAATAACAACAGAGTTCTGGGTAGCAGATTCTGGTTCGCAGGCGAAAGGCAACAAATCAGATCTAGTGAGTAAGTAGAGGAAAGGCGACTGACAAACGAGTGCACTCACCTCACGGGAAAGTAAAGAACATGCAAGGCTGCAGTCAGTCAGCCAGAGAGGGCCGACACACGGACACGATGAATTATTCAAATGTCCGTGCCGAGTGTGCGTCGCGTGCATGCGCACGCGTTGAGTTATAAAATAATAAAACACCCCCCATCTCCTCTTGTTCCATCAAAGAAGGCCAAACACGCACACGCTTGTGCACACGCTTGTGCACACAGCGACTTGGGGGAGGTAACCTGTCATCGACAGCTGAATCCGAGTGTGTGCGTGTCTGTGTGCGTGTGTGAGACAGAACAATGCACAAATCTCACAGACCAAACGACACACGGCACCTTCCTAATATCCCCCGTTGTCCCGTTTCTCGCGTTTTCTCCCAGCTTTTCTTTCTTCATTTGTCACAAACTCTTTGCTCCTGCTCTGCGTTGACCCGGCCCTCCCTTCTGCTTTTCCCTCACCTCCCTCTACTCTGTCGCTTTATTTTCTTTCCCTCTCCTGACATCCTTCCAGGCTGTGTTGCTGAGACCTCTGAACCATCCAGAGGGATTTGTGGTCAACACCCTTGTCTGCTATTCTCATTATTCCCCCTCTCCTGCTTCATCCATCTATCCCCATTTCTTTTGCTCCGCGATTCCCCTATGAACACTTCTTTCCCCCCGCCTGCCTCTTTCCTTCACTCACTTGTTCCCCTATGAACCTTGCATTTCTCCCACCTCTCTTCCTCCTCCTGCTCGGTCTCTCCTCTCTCTATCAGCCTAACCTTTTGCTTTTTTCCATTACTTTCTTTTCTGATTTTTTTTTTCAACTTTTCTACACTTTCCTCCCATCACGATTCCTCTCTCTCTCTCCCTCTCATTCCACCCACGTCTCCGTCCTCCATCCCTCTCTCTCCATCCATCCTCCCTCCCACAGATTAAAGTGGGAATAGGAGGTTTTGGTCTTGGCTGAGGTCCAGTGCTGTAATGGCCACAGACAGGTCTGCCTACAGCAATTCTGGGGGGCTACGTAATGACACTTGTCCCACGTCAAGCTCAAATGTAGCTATATAGAGAAGTTCTCAAGCTCCGAAAGATAAAAACTGCAACTGAGACGACATCATTTCTCACCTCGAGGCCTCAGGCTGCAGAAAACTGCTGCTTTACTTGTCATGTGAGCAACCCACCACACAGAAAGTTACAGGTACAAATCTCTTTGTGGCTAATGCAAATTCAGATGATCTGTTGACGACTTCTTGATTAGAGCTTGGCAAATCGCTGCTTCACAATAAGAATAAAAAATACATTTTCCCATCTGTCTGTCATTCCCCGTTTTCTGTAAGTACAAATAGGGACAAATTAAGTCGCAATATTACTCCATCCGCGTGCCTGAAAAGTTTCTCCAAGTTAACATGTATTCCATATGCCCCATCTGGTTCACGACAGGCCTTTAATGACATTATCAAATACATTACAGATCACACAAATCATCACGATGCGGTGTGACAGCAGCACCGCCCTTGCAGGCAGGCTCCCAGATGTCTAAATCCAGAGTGTGTGCGTCTGTTAGTGTGTGTGTGTGTGTATGCACATGCAGTGTCTGCTTAGTTAAGTGCAACAAACATTAATATACAAAAAGAAAGAGGATGTAAATGCACATCTACTCACGTGTCTGCGTGTGCTGTTTGGATGTGTTTTTGCTCCACGATATACGTTTAATTGTTTCATGCATGGTGGTTTTGCAAGAACAAACTATCCATGTGGCTTCCATTATTTTTTTTGTCCTGCTTTAATACCTCTTGCCCATAAAACACTAACTCAATAATTCTTCCAGATTAACGCACACAAACTGGAGCATCGCTGCTGCCAAGCACAAAAGTCATTTGTTTAAGCAGCACAAACGTGCCGGCGTATTTCCTGATGACTTTCTCAGAGACAGGAGGAGGAGGGAGAGCGAAGGAAGGAGCGCAAGGAGAGGGTGAAGTAAGATGTGAAGTGAGTGAATGAGTAGACATGGAGGGGAGCAATTGATGGATGAAGAGATTCTGAGAGAACTAGTGAAGAGGCAAGTGAATGAAAATGTCAAGAAGGGGAGATGGATGGATAGGTGTACAGTCGGGGCACTTCTGTTTATTTCCTGGATCGCTGAAACAGCTATGACTTCTCAAAATTAATAACTTAGCCGTGTTGATTTAAGGCTTCTGTGAGACAAAAGGAAAACTGTGATCCATCGCACAAACTGATCCAGGATCTGCTTTCAATTATGAAATACAATTTCCTTGAATTATCCTGTTAATGCAGACGCAGCGTTTTACAAACTGCAGAATAAAACTCACTGCCAAAAAGGTCTGGGCCACTGCTGTGGAGTGATTTATACCTTTCTAGCTTAAAACACACACACAAAGACACACACACACACACACTGAAGGACGATAGAGAAAGTCAGCAGGGCAAGGCCGGTGCTGACTGGCCGTCTGAGGTGTGTCAACCGAGAAAGGACAAGATGCTGACATCATCAGATAAATAACCATCATCCACACCGCCATTTTTTTTCACGCTGCCATAACACGATGACCATCCTGTACACATCTGTACAATATTGACAGTGGTGTATAGTGGTGGATTAAAAGGGGTGCTGAGCCGAACCATCAGATTACGGCACAGACTGGCACACCAGGGAGCCAAACAGCTTGAAAGACCCTAGCAATTGTGTGTGTGTGAGTTTCTCTGTGTGCTGCTGATTTATGTCAATCCCCTCCTCTTCAAACACACACATTCATATGCACATACACACACACACATGCAACTCAATGTCTCCCTTGGTGTTCAGCTCCAAACAGCTTTCCAGGGTTATGGCTGAAACAAGCAGGATTATGCGTGGTGACACCAGCAACTCGCCTCGACACATTAATCTGTTTTGCATATTGGATTTTTTTATTGTCTCGTTGCCCGATGTCACTGCGAAGCCGGGCTGTAGCTCCTGCGTGTCTGCGTGGACAGCATGATAGCTCATTATTCGGTGGATTTACTTTAACGCCGCTAAAAATGAAGATCTGCAGTTGACTTATACCTTTGTAGTTTAGAATGATGCATGCATAAAACATGCAAAAACATTAGAAATGAGCTTCAATCCAAACTAGTCCTTCTGGTGTTGTCCAGCTTTGGTAGGCTTGGAGAAAGAGGCTTGGAGGGTTGCAGGGTCCGCAAAAACCCACGCATACGTTAACTAATGATTGCAGAACGCGATGGGATTAACCGTCTCGCTCCCAAAGCTTCAGCCTCATCCTTACCAGATATTACAAGCCTGTCATCTCTTGAACCTGGAGGTTTACAGTATGTAAGTTCCTTACCGTATATCAACTGCTGTGTGCTGTGAGCATTTAGGCCAGTATCCAGAACTTATGATGGAGATATTAAAAGCTATAAACTTTTATTTTTGCCTAGGTTTTTGTGGACGGTTAATGGGACCATCATATTTGACCTCCCATTATTTGAGTCCAAATTTCCAGAGGAAATTTAAAAGATTATTTCTTCCATTTACTGTAAAACAGATGCAGTTTATTACTGTGTAACACAAATGACCAAAGATATTAGCTTTTTTCCATAGAAATAAAAGTTAACTAAGCTGAAGAAACTGAAGAAACTCCCTCATTTCCTCAATCATCCATCATCCCCATCTTTTATTTTCTGTGCTGTTTTATCCAACCATCGCTTCTCTGGGAGTTAACATTTACTATAAGTCTTGTGGGATCTCCACTAAGGAATTCCACATGGTTAAACCGGAGCTCCTGTTTCCCTCTCATAGCAAAATGCATGCATATGGGACTGCGTGCATACGTTAGCGTTCATGAAGAAATAAAGGTTTACAGCACAGAGTCAGACGTGGCGTTAGACCGCAGGACAAACATGTGTGACCACGGGCAGGGGGAGAACGCCTCTGATGGAAAAACCAGCCAAAACCACTGGAATGTTCTTTTACTTTAATTGCAGTCTCAACCATTAAGACTCCTAATGCCGTCTGCTTTATTTCTACCTGGCTGGCCAGACTGCAGCATGCACGCTGATGACACATCATGCCTTAACACCTCTGAGAAAAACAGCTTGGAACCCGGCCCCAGTCAGGTCAACGTTAGGCAGAGCTCAGACCAGAAACTAAAAGAAACCAGATGCGATGGGAAAAGCAGAACGTGGAGCGTAAATGCAGTTGCACACAATGATGTCAGATATCGCCGAGAGCCTGGAGACTCGTGCTGGTTCAGGCGCGGTCATAAAGCCTTAAATGAAGCCAACTGAGTGGCAGTGGAAAGGCTGTAATTGCAGACACCAGTTAAATTTTGGGCTTGAGGTCAACTCTTGCTGCATATAATCCATCTCAGATTTCTGTCCACCTCTTCCATCGGAATGCCTGCGGAGCCCAACGCCGGTTAGCAGCTCCTGCCTCGTGTGTTTGAACCTACCTTATGGTTTTTGCCATGTCTGTACATCATCCAGTCCTCTCCGTTTGTGCTGACCTCCAGCTTGAAGGAGGTAACAAAGTAATTCTTCTGCGTTTCCGCTGAAATGGCGCCCTGTGTGGCGATGCCGGTAAGCACCTTCAGAGTATGGAGGTCCACCTGTTTAGAAAGAGAAAGGTTTTA
The DNA here is from genome assembly GCA_015108515.1 of Hemichromis elongatus. Classification (NCBI taxonomy): domain Eukaryota; kingdom Metazoa; phylum Chordata; class Actinopteri; order Cichliformes; family Cichlidae; genus Hemichromis; species Hemichromis elongatus. The sequence goes on along the minus strand of VUQR01035297.1, from coordinate 66,224 downwards.
AACTTGTACTTAATAATAAAATGACAAAATCAGAAGAGATGAATAACACAGAAAAGCTCAGACTGTGTGCTAAAGATGTAAGATTTCAATCTAAAGCTATGGTTCTGAGAAAAGTGTGTGAAAACAGACACACAAAAACAATCACACGCATATGCACCTGGAGTTATCTGCGTTCGGCACTCTCTTTCCCTCCCCTCCTCATCTACTCCTCTCTGTTTCTTTCCACTCTGCAGCTCTCTCCTGGCAGATCGATAGTAATGACCCGGGGCTCATTTTAATTTCCTCCCATACAATAGCTATAATCACCTCCCCGTCCTGATTGTGGATGCTACACTACGTGGCTGGCATGCTGCGCGCTGTGTTGCATTGACATGCACTGTGTAGGATGCAAAGCTTCAAACTCCGGGATTTCAAGGTCCCTGAAGTGGACGCGCATTTATTTGCTCCATGGTGCCCAAAACGAGTAAACACAGCAGAGCGATGAATGTATTTAAATAACAACAGAAAGTAACAAGACGTTGTTATAGATTCTCTCAATATGGAAGGATAGAGTGATAGCAAGACACTGAACACTGCTAATGAACGGTTGCATATTTATAATAAACACTGCTGGTCTGAAAACAGCTGACGTAAAATGTATTAATAGAAATCACTAAGGCTTTAGTGGGTTTAGCTGGCAGGATTACAGCACACTTGTGATTCTTTAACCCGAGTATTTCACATTTTTAAAGACACACAAACAGAGGGAGAGATGAGAAAGGTTCGAGTGTAGATTACAACATTTGCTCTCCTCCACTGGAGCCGCTGAAACCTGCAGATTAATCAGAACTTGTTGTGTGTGTTTGCTGTGCAAGTGTGTGCTGTATGTCCCACTGAGGTATAGTACAAAACACCAGGGGAGGTAAAATGCTGCGTTTGTTATCTGTCAGAGAGACAGGTGTTTCAGATTACTTCCACCAAACACACACACACACACACACAGATCCACCAAGACAACTAATCGATAATACGAAACCGAGGAGAGGAACAGATGAGAGGAGAAGGCGGGGTGAGGAGTGAGTACGGGAGGAAGAGGGAGAAAAGAAAGAATGAAATCCGGAGGGGGGGGGGGGGGGGGGGGCAACGTGTGCCTGCTC